>BOPN01003113.1:142158-152158 GCA_017312705.2 Penaeus japonicus | reverse complement strand
GTGAAGCTGCGGATGTCTGACCTTTGCCTAACTCTTTACGGTGAAAATCAACTCACCAGAACCGCATTTAAACTTCCACATTCTATGCCTTCTTTTATTTTACTCTCTATAGAAAGGTAACAGAGAATATGTGTATACTACTAGTCTAAATCGCCTTCGATCTTTCTAGAACCCGTGACAGAACATCGCAGAGAAATAAAGTCCGTTACAACACATGAAAAGCAGATGCCAAGTATTTCAGTGAAATTGTAATTTGTACATTATCAGAACAACGAACTAGACTAAAACATTGCTGGACATTCGATTCTTATGTAGTCTGAAAATAATAACAATCACAAAATACTATGATGGCTAGAATAAGCTATATTTCAATTTGCAATTACTTTATCAGTGTTTGGTTAACTGGAAGGAATGTTCGTTACTTTGGTCATATTCAAAAATAGAGGATTGGGTAATCGTATGAAGGAAACGCAAGTACGAGTATTACACACATTTTTTTTATTTGATTTCGGTTGTGGCGTGATGATAGCTGCTATATGACAAAAAAGTTTATTTTTTTTCATGTTAGTGCATTGTTAGCCTGTAGTTTAGGGTGTTGTTTATTCATCTTTCAGTTCCTTCCTGCCACTTGTGATATTGGCTGCCTTTTACTCTCCATATTGCTTCTCCTAACAAGGATTTGGTCATTTCCATATATGTACAGGCGAACCAGCCTTTAAATCTTGTGTTACTCGCAGGGAAAGTCAAGGCTGTTCTACATTCGAGTGAGTGTAAGCCCCTGTGAACAATCTTAACAATTAAACCTATTATTCGCTTGGTCTGCTATTCCAGAACATAATCATGAAAACTGCGGCTTATAAAATATGCTATGGTGCCAATAATTAATGAAGGTACGGTAAAATTTAGCCACAATAATTTATTTAGCTAAAATTCCACATGTCTGAAAGAGAACACCCCGAGGAGGGCCCCTCGCCCTCGCGAGCGCCGATTCAAATATTCCCGGGAACTCCAGGTGTCAAGTAAAACTCCATAGTATACGGTAAAACATTTCAACAAAAACAAAAAATGCAACGGACTTAATATATGTAATCCTAAATATAAGTCTCTCTTAAAATCCGTTGCAGAACTGTTAAGGGCCTACGAGAATCAATAACCGAGTCAGTAAAAGAGAGAGTTGGGTTCTCGGGCGACCTCCGGCAGCCGCACCGCCACCTTCGCCGCTCGCCGCCGCCGTTCCCTCAGTCAGAAGCTGCTGTGAAGGACCAGCGAACAGTCACACGTCAACATGAGGGAAATTGTTCACATACAGACCGGCCAGTGCGGCAACCAGATTGGTACAAAGGTAAGATATATGGTGTATTGTGTCGTGTGGAGTCGAGAGTGGACGGTTTTCAACAGAAAATAGAAGATTTTTTCGAGGAAACTCGCCGGTTGAGAAGACGACGCCGGTGACTACAATGGCTACCAGATCTTGCCGAATAATTCGCATGTCATGTGATGACAACTTTATATCAGAATGACTCTAGCCATCTCGACTTTACACGTACATTAATATTAGTTATGTCAGTGTGTGAATATAGAATTCAGAAAACCGGTAAAATCTTTTACATAGAGAAGTTTTCAAGCTTCCAGAAGTGTCAAAGGAAGTGAATCAACAGATTGAACATTGGACTCCAGACGTCAGTGTCAGGATTGCTTAACCGTTTAGTCTTAACTTTTAAAAAATAAGACTTTAGGATGGTTAGGTATCGATCGCAGTGGAGGGCGGAGGGAGGGAGGGAAGGGGGGGGGGGGAGGCCGCCGCCGCCGCCGCCGCCGCAGTGGTCTCGGCCCCTCCCGCCCTCGCCATTGTCTCGCGCCGACCGTTATGCCGCCGCCCCGCCCGACCGCCCGCCCGCCACCAGCATGCAGCCGCCTCCGCCGCTCCAGGCCGTCTCGTATTACTCATTTGGATTTTCTGTTCGTGTCATTAGGAGACCGGCAGATAAGCCATGGTTACACCTACTTTGATAATCAAAGTTCGTGGCGCGGGAGGATCTGGCGGGAGAGATAAGCGCGGCTTGTCTAGTTGTCAACGGGTTGAGAGGAACAGGTGAAAGCATGGGAGATGGGAGGTCTCGGGGGGTCGTGCAACTCGTGTCTTGTAGGTCAGTTAGAGGTCGGTCGGAAGATGTAGGAATAACTGAAGCACAGCGCGAAGACGGCCAATTTAATAACTTTAAATAAGTAGTAAGTTCTTTAAGACCTAAGTTGGGGTAACCTAAGTCAGTGCGGTGACGTGTCCAAGATTCGTCTTCTCTTGATATCCCATTTCGTTATTGGGAAATATCCTATATACATGATTTTAGTTTTATTGACCTGTAGTGTCATGACTAGGGCCGACGAACAAACCCAACCATACAATTGAACTCCAACTCCTTTTCTCTTCTAGTTCTGGGAAATCATCAGTGACGAGCATGGCATCCAGCCCACTGGTGAATACACTGGTACTGATAAGGACTTGATGGAGCTCCAGTTGGAGCGCATCAACGTCTACTACAATGAAGGTAACCAGGGCAAGTATGTGCCTCGTGCCATCCTTGTCGATCTGGAGCCTGGTACCATGGACAGTGTCAGGTCAGGCCCTCATGGCGCTCTCTTCAAGCCTGACAGCTTCGTGTTCGGTAAGTGTTTTTCTTAACTTTGTCGATTAATTCTTTTTAATGTCATTATTGTTAGAATATATTGTTAGAATATATCTCCCATACAACTTATTTTTGAACTTTTGTTCTTCATCAACAGGCCAGAGTGGTGCTGGAAACAACTGGGCTAAGGGTCACTACACAGAAGGTGCTGAACTCGTAGATTCTGTCCTCGATGTTGTCCGCAAGGAAGCAGAAAAGTGTGACTGCCTACAGGGCTTCCAGCTAACACATTCTCTTGGTGGTGGCACCGGCTCGGGCATGGGTACTCTTCTCGTCTCAAAGATCCGCGAGGAATTCCCCGACAGGATCATGAACACTTTCTCAGTCGTCCCCTCTCCTAAGGTTTGTATATAGTCAGATGGTTTTTATTGCCTATTTGGATTATAAATTCTTATACAATCATGGTAACGTTTTGGTCAGAAAAACCGTACAAAATTTAGTTATCACCTAAAATTTCTCCTTTTACAGGTATCTGACACTGTCGTAGAACCCTACAACGCAACCCTGTCCATTCATCAACTCGTAGAAAACACCGATGAAACCTATTGTATCGATAACGAAGCTCTCTACGATATCTGCTTCAGAACGCTGAAGTTGGCTAACCCCACCTACGGCGACCTTAACCATCTCGTTTCCCTCACAATGTCCGGTGTCACCACCTGCTTCAGATTCCCTGGTCAGCTCAATGCTGATCTCAGGAAATTGGCTGTGAACATGGTACCCTTCCCTCGTCTTCACTTCTTCATGCCTGGTTTTGCTCCTCTCACCGCCCGTGGTTCTCAACAATACAGGGCCCTCACTGTCCCAGAACTCACCCAGCAGATGTTCGATGCCAAGAACATGATGGCTGCCTGCGATCCTCGCCACGGCCGTTACCTTACAGTTGCTGCTATCTTCCGTGGCCGCATGTCCATGAAGGAGGTTGACGAACAGATGTACAACATCCAGAACAAGAACTCCTCATTCTTCGTTGAATGGATCCCCAACAACGTTAAGACCGCCGTGTGCGACATCCCACCACGAGGTATCAAGATGGCCTCTACCTTCATCGGAAACTCCACTGCCATCCAGGAGCTCTTCAAGCGTGTCAGCGAGCAGTTCACTGCTATGTTCAGGCGAAAGGCTTTCCTTCACTGGTATACTGGTGAGGGTATGGATGAGATGGAGTTCACTGAGGCTGAGTCCAACATGAATGACTTGGTGTCCGAATACCAGCAATACCAGGAAGCCACCGCCGATGACGAGGCTGAGTTCGAAGAGGAGGGTGAAATGGAAGGCGAATATGCCTAAACTTGTAGTCACTTTTATCGTGATCAGCTATAATCTCCAGCGAATTTTTCCTTGGTTGATCATGCATTGTACATTCCCTCTCATTTCATTGGCATCAAATAAGAACAAAGTTTCTCTTCCATTTCTTTCTATATTTTTTGTAATATGATTTATAGCACAATCTGGTGTTTATTTATCCATTTTTATGTAATGTGGAAAAGAGCGTATATAAAACTGAAATCAAACATGAAAGTTAAATGGTTTACTTTGATTCTCATTCCAGAAATATGCCTAATTGAAAATGGATTTAATCAGTCGTTCATACTGCAAATCTGTAAATGTGGTAATTTTTTCTTTAAATAACACCTTCCAATCCATGTAGAAAACTTATAAAAAGGGTTGTAAAACTGGCCATACATTATTGAAGTCTTTGCAGCTGAGTTTTCATTGCAATTTTGCAAATATATTTATTTGCCCTAGATAAACTAGTAACGAACAAAAATGTCGGATTTTATCTGGAGTGTTAAAATTTTGAACATATGATCCCGCTTTACTGAAACAATAGTTAAGATCTTGCAAGAATTTGAACTACCCCAAGTTCAACTACAGGTTTATTGCTAAAAATACAATTTCCCTGAGTTGATGTGATAACTTCAATAACATAATTGAAAATCAAATTTGCCTTGCAGCTAGCAAATGTGATACTTAATTTCTACGGGCTTCAATTATTGTGTAAATTGATTCAACTGTCAAAGGTACTGCCCTTATATTTCATTAGATGCGTTATTCTATTAAACATTGACTGGCATGGTTTTAGAGCGCAATTATAATTTGCTATTAAAGTCTAAAGAATGCATTCGATCTAATGTAAACTAAAAGATAATTTACATTTTTTTTACTTTAATGCTAAAACCAACATCACAGCGTATGTTGTCAAACGTCAACCAATAAGATATATATACAGTAAAAAAGAAAGTATGCCAAATGAAAGCATATATTTCAGAATTATTAATTTATAATAATGTACTAATGTATCTCAAATCCTCTGAAACTGAATAGAGCATGGACAGGAACATTCCTTGATATGTCATTCCATAAACTGAAAACCGTACTGTATGGATATCTATGAACGTCAGAAACAGCTGACTGCAAAGGTAAGAGATTCGTCCAAAAATGACCGAGAGCTTCAGGACCTAGGCTACATACAGCCTAGTCGAACTGCCTCCAAGTGTTGGTGACTCACTTCGCTGGTGCTATCCTGTATTGACTGTTCCCTTGATTTCTCAAGTTATTTTAAAGGTGGCATCCTGGAGTCCTATACCTCACTGGATAAGTGGAAATGGCCGTGTACACAAAGTAAGATTTAGAAGAGCCTTTTGTTTTCTGGCAGAAGAAGCATTTCAGGCAGCAAAATTTAGTCCATTATTTGCATAGTTACGGTGTTGATACCAGGACCATGCACTGTACACAATGTTTTTAATATTTTTTACAGATCACTTATTATAACAACAATAATAACAATGATGAAATTGAAGGAATGGGGTAAACAGGTAAGGACAGGTAAACCTGGTAATTGACTCAAGTTGACTAAGCACCTGTAAAGCAACCTATGTGGAATGGAAGATAGTTGGCTTGTAGGCTGCATCTGCACATACACTCCTGGTGTCAACAGGTTAATACTTGTATAAACAAAATTTAATATTTGGAAGCAGATCATCATTATCTTATATATGCTGAGGACAGAAAAACAGTGTTAGCAAAACAAAGGAAAGGTGCACAATTGCTTATAACTAGGGCTGTGACATTATGCTTTTGGCATAAAGCATATTCTTTTAGCATATTTCATTTTAAAGAATATGCTTTTCATAGGCCATTTTAAAAGAATATGCTTTTTATAAAAAAAATATGTTTTTTATGTAAACTCTATTCTTTTTACTAAAAATCTATGCTTTTATACGCCAGATGAGTAAATTCAGTGTGTTTTGTTCACAAAATCATTCAAGGATGCGGCTATAATAGAAATATAGAATACCACTACTACACTATTTTATTTACGCCTTAAAACTGCATGATAAAACGAGGGAAGAGGGAAGATAAACGAGGAGGGGGAGGAAGGGAGGGAAATATGGAGAGGGGGTAGGAAGAGGAGGAGGGTACGAACAAGGGGATGAACTATGTGGTTGGAGCTTGATTACGTCACAGGTATTATGTCACCAATTTATGTTCGTTTCTTTGGGAGAGACGTTTAACTTTCTCCTTTTTATAGGGAGAAGTGGCATTATTATGTACTGTTGATGATTCACAACACATTGGGATATTACGGGAGGGTTGAAATAATTTGTGGCAAAGTTTCATAATGATATGAGAGTTTGTTGCAGTTATTTCAGAAAAAAGCATATTTTAAAGCATAAAAAGCATATTTTAAAGCATAAAAAGCATTTTTTAAAAAGCATAAAAAGCATTTCTGTAAAAGCATAATGTCACAGCCCTACTTATAACATTCAGCAATTTTTTTTTTTATTGCTTCAGTACATGCAGTATGGATTTCTGTAATATAATTTCTAATAAATACAGTATTGCATCATGCATAGCAAGTTTGTGATAAAATATGATATTAGGCTTCAGACAGAGTGAACATTTCTTGCTTTACTTTGATCCATTCTATTTTTGAATGGAAATTTTACCAATACTGTCAACTGTTTATTAGTCTCTAAATGGTTGTAAGTCCATGTTTATCAGCCCTAGCATGGTTAATGAATCTTCATAAATTGTGTTCTCCGCAATGACCCAGATGAACTTCACAATTCAGACCAACCTTATTTGCCAGTATTGCACTACCAAGGAAATCACTATGTGAAAGCAAACTTTTATTGATCTATAAGAATTAGAATAAAGTGCTACGCATTATCCACTCAGTTTAATGGTACTGTTTGTCAGGTTTAAAAATCAAACTCTATAAAAGTTTTATTTTAGTGCATCTTACACACAAAGGCCTTATTGACATATTAATTGATGTAGTATAAAATATAGAATCTAAATAAAATATGCCCCTGGTACTTATTAACTTCATGCTCTTTCTAAGCAATGGCAATATTTACAGGCTTTTAAAGTCTGATAGACATGTCAGAGTTCATCATCTGGTGAGGGATTTTTATTTATTATATTTATTATATACCTGAAAAGAATATAGGTCAAGTATACTTATTCTTACACATTTCTTACATATGAATGGTATCTCTTGTGGTACTGCACTCAAAAATATTGGTTATTAGTACTAAAAGTATTGCTTAAATAGAACCACTGGTATTTTTTTTACTTCCACAAATAATATAATTGTTTTGGGGATCAGTCCCAGTAGAGATAACCCCTTTTTTGAGTCGTTGCCTTAGTGATTGCTAGGAGACAATTTTCAAGCATTTCATTACTTATGGTACTGCTAACCTGAGGTTGTATCCTGTTTCCAGTTATAGAATACCAGACTTCACTGTTTATTAATAAAAAAATCTATTACATAAAAGTATTCACATAGGTGATTAATGCATCACCTAATTCAAGCAAATTTTGAAACAGGCATGTCATAAAAGCAAGTGCCAAACTCATTTTCCATTGCTTGGGTGACGAGAAAGTGATTGCAGGGAGAAATATCTCATTTTACCTTATTACTTTTTTAGTTTTACTCTAACTCGTAACTCATTGCATTGCAGGAAAGTATATTAATACTATGTCTTTTGTACTATTTTCTATATAAATTACAGTTGTATTTACTCTCTTTGTTTATGTAAGTGATAACAATATGCTTAATTTTACCTATGAATAATGGATACATCAAATTTTTTATTTTATGCCAACCTTAGTCCTACAGAATGATAAAATGATAATTAACATTAGGAATCAAGTTGAATCAAGTTATTATATCAATTATGATGATTTCTGTGCATTGTTTGTGTTGTAATTGTGATTAGATTCTCAATCAAACTAATTTCTTTTTCTCAATTGCTTGCATCTGCACAATATATAGTTATACTATCCACTGCACTTATGGAATGACAATTCATTTAACAGGAATGTCTATTGTAATCTCAGCTCATTATAATTCATCACTCTGTTAGGCAAGGTGACAATATGATTGATATCAGTTTTTCAGAAAAAGGGCATATCAAAAGAAACTCCAACAATATGATGACAAAGGAGCTGTATCAAATACAATTTTTTTTTCTTGTCCATAATGACAAGGATTTTGAACTTCAAGGCCCTGCTATATTCAGAAAAATGTCAAGAAAATTAGGTAAAAAATATTATAGAAAACATGAAATTTATTCACTGAATATAGTAATAAGATTAAGATAGGGCCTATTCCAACTTGTATTTGGAATATCCTGTTGAAGCTGTCATTCAAAGCTTAAAGTATTCACATATGATATGATATTAATTCATGAGACCATAGAAAGGGATGATATTTGTTGTTGGAAAGTCCCTTATATCATGACCAAAAATTATAGATAATTTAATTGAGTATTTGGCTCAGTGTGGTTGGGGTCAGTATTGTGAGAAGAGATTCCTAAGACACTTGCTTGATAGATTTAAGATCCTACAATTCAAATTCATTGATATAGCTAAAAGATAATATAAGAGCAAAATATATTTTGATTATATATATTTTGTTTCATGGTAAGATGAACAGTGAAGTGTAAGTTTTGAAAAGTTCTTACTGATTCAAGAATTCGTGCTGATTATGAAAGTAGTAATAACATCAGGAAAGTGGTTAAAATATTGTTGATAAAACATCACAGTCTATTGAAGCCATTTAAGCTGTTTCACAGGACTTTGCACCTATGAGGGGCTTTTTATTTCAGCTACTCTGCAATCTCAATTCTGGTTCATATCAATAAGTTATTATATTGCTAATAATTTGAAATACACCTTGACTTGCAGATATACCTTTTTCTAATTATATACTCATGTATGAAAAATAAAATGAGTGTGATGATTAGGTATTTTCCAAAAACTTATACTGTACACTGTTGCCCTTCTTTTTGCTGTCAACTTAGATAATGATCCTCCTATTTATTTTGGACAGGAGGCTAGATAGGAGCTTGCAAACTACTGAAAGTCACTTGGGAGTAGTTTTAGTAATGTGTTCTTTATGAAATACTTTATCTTCAGATTGTATATAATGATTAATTGCCTATTTAATTGTTGATGCGAGATGAGGGTAACAGCTCATAGAGAGATTTGCAGGTCAGGGTTGATGTTGAAATTCCTGTTTGTTAAAACTGATCACTGTCTTGCCGGTTGCATTGCTCTCATGATTTCATCTGAATGAAAGGAAAATAAAAACTATATTCAAATACATATTCAACATTAGATTTTTAAAAATAATCATGAATCATTATAATGCGAAAAAGACCGCATTTTAAAGACAAATGCAATATAAAATCTTTTTAATAAGAAATCTTACAGGAAAAATGGTGAATTTATACATCCATTGTCCACTGTAGGTTTGTTTTATTATTATTTTTTTTTACACAGGTGGTTTCAAAGTGCTTAGTTACCATTAGCAAGCTTACCTTATTCCACTTGCTTCCTAATTTCCCTTAATTTTCATTAAAAAGCTTTTACTTTTATTACTATTGTTGTTATTAATGTTACTATGATAAGAATGTTGATAAGACTACAGATAATCTTAGTAACGATGATAATAGCAATGGATATAGTTTTATTTTTCATGATGATTGAAAGAGACGGGTAAATAGGTTGGGTGAGATGGAGTAGTAATTGACTCCTTGGTGACTAAGCACTTTTGAAACCATCTATGTGAGAAGAAAAATAGGATTAAAATTACAGTAAATGTTGCATGTCCCAGATAACATTGAGTGAACCTCAACAGAAGTATTTGAAGGAATTGTGTGAATTAATCTATATTGTGATTTTCTTCCGCACTCCCATTATTCAGTATTACTTATTTGATAGTGAAGATTGACTATTCAACAAATGTGTGGTATGTAACTTCCTTGACCACATGAAATAAGAACCACATAATGCCCTAT
>BOPN01003113.1:96519-99019 GCA_017312705.2 Penaeus japonicus | reverse complement strand
GGTTTGCGCCGAAGGTCTTGTTTCTTGTTTTTTTTGAAGAGGATTCTTTTCCACACACATAAGTATATAAATTTATTTTTTCACCTAGGAAAAGGAAGGAATCTTGTCCTTTGATATTTGCATGTGCTATTGCTCTCACACACATGTATAAGTGTATGCAAATGCATACATTTATCTGTCAAGTAATACATATGCATGTGTGTCGTGATTTTGTGAAACTAAAAGACTATATCTTTTTACAGGTAGCCACCACGTTTCCGAGTTCATTTTCAAATTGTAAGCTGAAGGCAGAAGTACTAAAACATAAGACTTATGCTGCATGTGCTGCCCTCTGCAATAGCAACCCAGACTGCTACATCTATTGCATGAAAGGTCAGTTGAAATTTCATTCTAAGGAAGGGAAAAAGGAAAAGTTCATAAAATTAGAGATTAGGAATGCCAGTCAGTATCAACAAAAGGCGATGGAGCCTAACAAACCACAATGTTCAAATACAGCTCACAGAATGGTGTAAATTACCTTTGGTTCAAGTTACTGTAATGGATATTTGTTATTGCAAGTCATATCTTCCAAATATGCATCATGGCTTCATCACATAAGCATACCAGTTCATTTTACATTAGACCTTCAAATTCTGTGCCCTAAACCTGTATAGCAGTGATACGTTATCAACAGTAATATCTTTCCTCTGTATTTTGTATCCCCATCTCACCTCACTCTATTTTTCTAGCTGCAAATCTTCAGGTGCTCAAGTCACTACAACAAACACAGTACAACCTTTATAACTGCTGTGTAAATCTTTACTCATCTTCAACAGCATTATTCTTTCACATACTACACTGCCGGCCACATGTTCCTCAATCCCACCTCAAGATTGAAACTACCTTCCATAAATTATTTCCAGCATGTACTGCTCTCTCCCTCCCTTGTTACTGACACTCGACTCGACCTCCCTTGCATTTACCCTCAAACCTCTCCTTTCTAAACACTCATACCATTCTGCCATTCTCTGCTGCAGGTCTTCCCCTGACCATGCCAGCCGCACCAGATCATTTGCATATAGCAGGTTTCAAATGTAGATCCTTGCTATAAAGCCAATTCAATGCCAAACTCTTTTGTGTCTCTGTGCTTAACCCTCTGTACACATCCTTCATCATATCAACTGATCATTCTAGCTCTTTCTCCAGCTCCCTTCATAGCTGTTGGTCAGCCATATATATATATATATATATATATATATATATATATATATATATATATATATATATATCGTCTCCCATTGTCTTCAAAGATATTTTCCTGCAGTTGTCTTACAATCACAAATGCATGTATCATTCTTTTGTCTATCCTAAATTCAAAATAATCAACTTTCATCCGTAATCTTTTTATCAGTTTCGGCAGATGTTCTGTCATCTTCAGACCCCCTTGAAGTATTTCTCGTACACGTTACAAATCCTTCTCCTGTCATTCAGTACCTCATGCCTTACTACTCTCTGCAAAAGTTCCACCATCCACATCCTTTGTCTCCCATTGTCTTTTTATATTTGATAATAACCCATAATTATTGACTGGATTTATCAACAATATCATTTTGAAAGTTAAATGCATATACAATTTTAATTAATCATATCCACGATTTGGATCTCCTGTCCCTCTGTCTTCTCAGTCCTACTAATGTATGATATCTTGCTCTACAGACAATGTGTGTAGCCTGTACAAGGCTCGGGTGACCCAGAGTTGGCCAGGCTATGACGATGCCTCCGAGGCCAACACCTTCGCCTCATGCTACTCCTCGTGGGCCTATCGTGACATCTCCCATTTGACCACCGTGACTGCCACTTCCTATTATAGTTCCCGCTTGCCTTCCCGTGCCATCGATGGCTTCTTCTGTCATAGTTTCCAAAACGCTTACTGCACTTCCGTTTACGGTGGCCATACTCTGAAAATCGAACTGCCTGAATCGATGGCCATCAGTGTTGTCCGAGTGCAGTCATGGTCTACTACATACTTACCCAACGTCTTCTTCGGAAATTCCTCTGTATATTCCGAAAATCTCAAGATCGCAACCATTTCTCAAATGGCACTTGACGCATCTTACAGCTTCTCGGTCACGCCGCCAGAGGGCATGGAGGCCAAGTTTCTTTTCTTCCGGAGCCTGAGCAGTTATTTGCACGTTTGTGAGATTGCTATTATTCCCGTTTAGTGGCCTTATAAGAAAGAATAATTGGAAGTAGAACTACCAATCTCTCTCTATGTATATGTGTGTGTGTGTGTTTTGGCACTAATTATCAAAGCTGTTGTCCCCGAATCGACGATTTCTGCAGCATAGGTTTGTAATTTGAACAAACACTTCTGGAGTCACCAAAAGACTGTATGTACATCAAAACGACAGTACCTAAGACAACACAAATGATGAATTATAATGAACAGAGTTTCTTCTATGATTTTTAGAAAAAAGTATGATTGGTAATAGGAAACAAGGAATTAATTGACGCATTTCAG
>BOPN01003113.1:79019-91519 GCA_017312705.2 Penaeus japonicus | reverse complement strand
AAAATATGACCTAAAACATTGAATGATGAGATACTAGGTCTAAGTGCACTTATCATGGGCCATAGAGGGACCGTTCAAGTGAATGGACAAAAACAGCTGTAATTGGAAGTAGTATCTAGGTCACCAACAGAAGGCTATCTAGAGTCGGAGTTCTATTACGGATAACTTTGCTTCCTTCTTTGCAAAGTACAATAATATGTAAAACAGGTCAAATGGAATCTTTATCAGAATGATACACCGGAACTGCGTCAATTAATCCTTTTTTCCCCATTATCAATCATACCTTTTCTAAATATGATAGAGGAAACTCTGTTCATTATTATTCATTTTTGTGTTGTTTTAGGTACTGTCGTTTTTATGTATATACAGTCTTTTGATGACTGCAGAAGTTACCTTATCGATATGAGTATATGAATTTGCAGAGACTAAATTCTTTCCAGCCAAGTAATACAATATAATATTCAAATCTAGTTAATCATAAATTTTAGTTCAAATCACAAACCTACACTGCTGAAATCATTGATTCGAGGACAACAGCGTTGATCATCAGTGCCATAACACACACACGCACACATATACACCTTGTAGCATATCATGGTCACGTGGTCTTAACATATCACCACGTGGCCTTGAAGTACATCTCGCATATTGCACGGCATCGACATGCAAAGTATTTGAAGTCGTCCTCGAAGGGCGAACTTGTCGTTCGGCCTTGTAATTTCAAGCTCTAGTGGTGATGTTCGTACGTCCTCGTTGTCCCACGTCCCGGATGTCGGAGTGTCAGATTCTGGTTCCTTCGTTTTCTATATTCTTGCTGCTTGTGGTTACTTAGCAGGCGGGATTTTCACGTTGTTTATTGAGGGTGTCCGGCTGTCTTCTTCGACGGGTGCTACTCTCTTGGTTGCTGGGAAGTGACAGCTATTACTCTGTCCTCTGGGCGTTTTTTTGGCGTCTGCTACTGCTACGGGCCTCGTTTAGAATTCTAAGCGATCTGCATATCTGCTTGATAAACTTATACACACAGGGCCAAAGAGAAGAAAGACGAACAAAGAGTTGGGGAATGTGTGTGCATATAGATTTTTTCTTATTTTTCTTTCTTTGACTTTGCAGTTTTTTGAAGTTGACTTTATTACTATGAATTCACTCATTCACTCAGTATCAAATGTGTTTGTGAGCAGAAGTGTGAGACGAGTTAATGCAGAATGAGAATGGTAGACGATGTGTTTACATTAAGGAATGAATCCGTGAGTTGAAAGTGACAGTGAGTGACATTGATTGTGTGAGTATATTTATGTATGAGTGAGTAAGATGTGTTATTTGAATATCGTGTGGATTCATTCCTTTTCAACAAGAAAATGAAATAAATACTGTACTGACGTTAACATTTAATGTTCGTACTTTCGCAATAATTAGCTAGTACAATTAACGACATATGCGAATAATCATATGAATAATGAATAATAATGATTAACTGATCCGAGTCGGGAATATTCTGTTCAGTTAATCCGACAGATAGTTTGGCTAACAGTATGTGCAAAAGTCTTATGTGGAACCCTAGTGTCTATGGCTCTATTTTGGGAATCATTTTACGCTAAATTGCGTTTGGCCGTCGAAGCTCAAGCGATAAGTATGAATTTGCACCAGGATCATGCAAGAAATGAAAAATGATAATCATGAAATGAAGTTCGAATTCGTCTAACTGAAAAAATATTAGATTGTAGCTAATTAATATGAATAACAAGAGAAAGCATAATTAATTTGTCGTATTCCATATGGTTAATATGAATATAGAAAAGTGAAAAGGAAAGAGAGAATAGTGCGCATTCCTGTATCTCTCTCACAACATGATTACATAGAATTAACAACCCTAAAAAGTTAGAAGAGGAGGAAGAGCTAGAAGAGGAGGAAGAACTAGAAGAGGATGAAGAGTTAGAAGAGGAGGAAGAGCTAGAAGATGAGGAAGAGTTAGAAGAGGAGGAAGAACTAGTAGAGGAGGAAGAGTTAGAAGAGGAGGAAGAGCTAGAAGAGGAGGAAGAACTAGAAGTGAAGGAAGAACTACAAGAGGAGGAAGAACTAGAAGAGGATGAAGAGTTAGAAGAGGAGGAAGAGATAGAAGAGGAGGAAGAGCTAGAAGAGGAAGAAGAGTTAGAAGAGGAAAGAGAGTCAGAAGTGAGGGAAAAACTAGAAGAGTCAGAAGAGGAGGAAAAGTTAGAAGAGAAGGGAGATCTAGAAGAGGAGGGAGAGTTAGAAGAGGAAAAAGAGTTAGAAGAGCAGGAAGAGTTAGAAGAGGAGAAAGAGTTAGAAAAGGAGGAAGAGTTTGAAGAGGAGGAAGAACTAGAAGAGGAGGAAGAGCTAAAAGAGGAGGAAGAGATGGAAGAGACAAAAGGGTTAGAAGAGGAGGAAGAGCTAGAAGAGGAAGAAGAACTAGAAGAGGAGGAAGAGCTAGAAGAGGAGGAAGAGCTAAAAGAGGAGAAAGAGTTAGAAGAAAAGGAAGAGTTAGAAAAGAAGGAAGAGCTAAAAGAGGAGGAAGAGATGGAAGAGACAAAAGAGTTAGAAGAGGAGGAAGAGTTAGAATAGGAAGAGCTAGAAAAGGAGGAAGAGCTAGAAGAGGAGGAAGGGTCAGAAGAGGAGGATGACTTAGAAAACGAGGAAGAGTTGGAAGAGGAGGAAGAACTAGTAGAGGAGGAAGAGCTAGAAGATGATGAAGAGCTAGAAGAGGAGGAAGAGCTAGAAGAGGAGCAAGGGTCAGAAGAGAAGGAAGAGTTAGAAGAGGAGGAAGAGATAGAAGAGGAGGAAGAGTTAGAAGAGGAGGAAGAGTTAGAAGAGGAGGAAGAGTTAGAAGAGGAGGAAGAGCAAGAAGAGGAGGAAGAACTAGAAGAGGAGGAAGAGTTAGAAGAGGAGGAAGAGCTAAAAGAGGAGGAAGAGTTAGAAGAGGAGGAAGAGCTAGAAGAGGAGGAAAAACTAGAAGTGGAGGAAGAGTTAGAAGAGGAGGAAGAGTTAGAAGAGGAGGAAGAGCTAGAAGAGGAGGAAAAACTAGAAGTGGAGGAAGTGTTAGAAGAGGAGGAAGAACTAGTAGAGGAGGAAGAGTTAGAAGAGGAGGAAGTGTTAGAAGAGGAGGAAGAACTAGTAGAGGAGGAAGAGTTAGAAGAGGAGGAAGAACTAGAAGAGGAGGAAGAACTAGAAGAGGAGGAAGAGCTAGAAGAGGAAGAAGAGCTAGAAGAGGAGGAAGGGTCAGAAGAGGAGGATGAGTTAGAAGAGGAGGAAGAGTTAGAAGAGGAGGAAGAGTTAGAAGAGGAGGAAGAGATAGAAGAGGAGGAAGAGTTAGAAGAGGAGGAAGAGTTAGAAGAGGAGGAAGAGCTAGAAGAGGAGGACGAACAAGTAGAGGAGGAAGAACTAGAAGAGAAGGAAGAAATAGAAGAGACAAAAGAGTTATAAGAGGAGGAAGAGTTAGAAGAGGAAGAGTTAGAAGAAGAGGAAGAGTTAGAAGAGGAGGAAGAGCTAGAAGAGGAGGAAGAGATAAAAGAGACAAAAGTTATAAGAGGAGGAAGAGATAGAAGAGACAAAGTTATAAGAGTAGGAAGAGTTATAAGAAAAGGAAGAGCTAGAAGAGGAGGAAGAGCTAGAAGAGGAGAAAGAGTTTGAAGAGGAAGAGCTAGAAGAAGAGGAAGAACTAGTAGAGAAGGAAGAGTTAGAAGAGGAGGAAGAGTTAGAAGAGGAGGAAGAACTAGTAGAGGAGGGAGAGCTAGAAGAGGAGGAAGAACTAGAAGAGGAGGAAGAACTAGAAGAGCAGGAATAGCTAGAAGAGGAGGGAGAGCTAGAAGATGAGGAAGAGTTAGAAGAGGAGGAAGAACTAGTAGAGGAGGAAGAGTTAGAAGAGGAGGAAGAGTTAGAGGAGGAGGAAGAACTTGTAGAGGAGGAAGAATTAGAAGAGGAAGAGCTAGAGGAGGAGGAAATAGAAGAGATGAAAGAGTTAGAAGAGGAAGAGATAGAAGAGATGAAAGAGTTAGAAGAGGAGGAAGAGTTAAAAGAGAAAGGAAGAGCTAAAAGAGGAGCAAGAGATAGAAGAGTCGAAGGGAGTTAGAAGAGGAGAAAGAACTAGATGAGGAGGAAGAGTTAGAAGAGGAGGAAGAGCTAGAAGAGGAGGAGGAGCTAGAAGAGGAGGAGGAGCTAGAAGAGGAGGAAGAACTAGTAGAGGAGGAAGAGTAAGAAGAGGAGGAAGAGCTAAAAGAGGAGGAAGAGTTAGAAGAGGAGGAAGAGCTAGAAGAGGAGGAGGAGCTAGAAGAGGAGGAGGAGCTAGAAGAGGAGGGAGAACTAGTAGAGGAGGAAGAGTGAGAAGAGGAGGAAGAGCTAGAAGAGGAGGGAGAGCTAGAAGACGAGGAAGAACTAGTAGAATAGGAAGAGTTAGAAGAGGAGGAAGAGCTAGAAGAGGAGGAGGAGCTAGAAGAGGAGGAAGAGCTAGAAGAGGAGGAAGAACTAGTAGAATAGGAAGAGTTAGAAGAGGAGGAAGATCTAGAAGAGGAGGAAGAGTTAGAAGAGGAGGAAGAACTAATAGAGGAGGAAGAGTTAGAAGAGGAAGAACTAGAGGAGGAGGAAGAGCTAGAAGAGGAGTAAGAGCTAGAAGAGGAGGAGGTGCTAGAAGAGGAGGAAGAGCTAGAAGAGGAGGAGGAGCTAGAAGAGGAGGAAGAGCTAGAAGGGGAGGAAGAGCTAGAAGAGGAGGAGGAGCTAGAAGAAGAGGAAGAGCTAGAAGAGGAGGAAGAGCTAGAAGAGGAGGAGGAGCTAGAATAGGAGGAAGAGCTAGAAGAGGAGGAGGAGCTAGTAGAAGAGGAGGAAGAGTTAGAAGAGGAAGAACTAGTAGAGAAGGAAGAGTTAGAAGAGGAAGAACTAGAAGAGGAGGAAGAGCTAGAAGAGACAAAAGAGGAGGAGGAGGAAGAGCTAGAAGAGGAGGAAGAGCTAGAAGAGGAGGAGGAGCTAGAAGAGGAGGAAGAGCTAGAAGAGGAGGAGGAGCTAGAAGAAGAGGAAGAGCTAGAAGAGGAGGAAGAGTTAGAAGAGGAGGAAGAGCTAGAAGAGGAAGAAGAACTAGAAGAGGAGGAAGAGCTAAAAGAGGAGAAAGAGTTAGAAGAAAAGGAAGAGTTAGAAGAGAAGGAAGAGCTAGAAGAGAAGGAAGAACTAGATGTGGAAGAAGAGTTAGAAGAGAAGGAAGAGTTAGAAGAGGAGGAAGAGCTAGAAGAGGAGGAAGAGCTAGAAGAGGAGGAGGAGCTAGAAGAAGAGGAGGAAGAGCTAGAAGAGGAGGAAAAACTAGTAGAGAAGGAAGAGTTAGAAGAGGAGGAAGAGCTAGAAGAGGAGGAAGAACTAGTAGAGAAGGAAAAGTTAGAAGAGGAGGAAGAACTAGTAGAGGAGGAAGAGTTAGAAGAGGAAGAGCTAGAAGAGGAGTAAGAGCTAGAAGAAGAGGAAGAGCTAGAAGAGGAGGAAGAGTTAGAAGAAGAGGAAGTGTTAGAAGAGGAGGAAGAGCTAGAAGAGGAGGAGGAGCTAGAAGAGGAGGAAGAGTTAGAAGAGGAAGAACTAGTAGAGGAGGGAGAGTGAGAAGAGGAGGAAGAGCTAGAAGAGGAGGAAGAGTTAGAAGAGGAGGAAGAATTAGAAGAGGAGGAAGAGCTAGAAGAGGAGGAGGAGCTAGAAGAGGAGGAGGAGCTAGAAGAGGAGGAAGAGCTAGAAGAGGAGGAAGAGTTAGAAGAGGAGGAAGAGTTAGAAGAGGAAGAGTTAGAAGAGGAGGAAGGGTCAGAAGAGGAGGAAGGGTCAGAAGAGGAGGAAGAGTTAGAAGAGGAAGAACTAGTAGAGGAGGAAGAGTTAGAAGAGCTAGAAAAGGAGGAAGAGTTAGAAGAGGATGAAAAGTTAAAAGAGGAGGAAGAGGAAGAAGAGGAGGAAGAACAAGGATAAGAAAAGAAAAGGAAAATAAAAATAAAAACAACATCAATGTCAGTAAAGTAGGGGATAAATGTCATATTAATTTTTTGAACTGTTTCCTGTTCACACCAATAGGTCCCAAGTATTATTAGCCAGCATGTATATAATGCACAATCAACTCATTGAGAGTGATAAGATGAAAAGAATAAGACTTAGGATAATGATAAATGACAAAACAGTATAACTATTACAGAGAAAGATATCTCTTCATATATTTCAATTAATATCTTCAAAACTGATTCCAAATAGGATACTCATATAAATTTACAACAGTGAGCTGCTCTGATCCAAGAAACACACACACAAAAGAGCACTCACAGTATCCTAACAGAAACCGCTTTGGGGTCAATTTTAACTGAGTATCCATCACACTTTGATATACCAATTATCAATATCAGATCAATTAAAAAATAAATTACTTTGTAACTTCTAGTAAATGTAAACATAAAAATGACAGACCATAGAAAGACAAAGTATTAAAAGAAAGAAAATAATTCATTGCGGAAGTGCAAAGTGATATTGTTAAACATGTAAAAGGACGAATGGCTAAAACAAATAAATAAACATCTAAATATAACTTGAGACACTAAATAACATTTTTTTTTTGTGTTTTGTTTTCACTTATTGCCATGACTGGTAATGAGCTTCTCACTAAAAGCACTCAACACTGAGTAACAATAATAGTGATTCTAAAGCAAGAGAAGTAATACCAAGCATTTTAGCATGTAGAATGGATTCCGTGGAGGGATTCTCTTCAACATGCCAAAAAAGAATAAGAACAAAAATGCTATCCTTTGGTTAACTTTGAGCTGATTTGTGCTCTGAAACTATTTGGTGTAACCTTACATAGTGTGCACATTAGTTGACCGAGACTTATGGAAACTTTTCATTACCACTTCTTTTCAGTGTTAAATTTTGTGACATATTAAAATTGCCAAGAATCCTGATTCAATCACTTCTCCTAATCATTTTAAGTACAAATGGTTATTCACAGAACTACTACTGCAATAATCTAAAACATTTCTAGTAAAATTCAATATATTCCTTTATATAAATCTAGTCAGATCTCTATCCACTGTTAGTTTATAAAAGACAACAACAGCATAAAGAGGGAGCAAAGATGGCATCTTGTATGAGTATTTTAGCAAGTAATATATTGGCAGATCTGTGACCAATCAACTGTACAAGATGTTAAAATTTGAGTCATGGGAGACACAACCATAAAGGAATGTCATGAGAGATTTTTAAAATTGCACTTTATGAAAATCAATAAAATAGATTTTGCATTAGTAATCTAATACTAGAACTATCCTAAAAACAAAAAATTTCAACAAAAAACATCTTGTCAGTGTTATTAATGAGAAAGAAGCCTCTTAAAACTAGCTCTTCTCTTCCAAACAAACTCCTAATATTAAATAAGATCTTTAAATTTCTTCAATCATTACCACTTCTAAAAATCATTCACTGACTATGCAGTAATATCCAACCCCCCAACAGCATATCTATCATTACAAAAGATATATGTACAGTGCTAGGAAATCCACTGTGCAAAAATGCTGCCAATAAAACCATCAATCTGAATGGCAGATCTGTCTCGTTAATGCCATTCAGATCCAAAGCCATAAGCAGAGTCAGAGTCAGAGTCGGCATTTATTGGCGGCACGGTAGAAGCAGTGGAGGAGGTAGAGGTGGTCTCTTCCGTGGGAGCCAAGGCGGGGTATGCGGACACGGGACGGGTGGCAACAAAGTCACGATCTCTCTTGGTTTTTCTCTTCTTGATGGGTCCAAACTTTGGTGGCGGCATGGATTTGGATTCCTTGTCCTGAAAAGGGAGTATTGTCATTGATGGGGAATTCAAGTCCTACAGTAAATGCAGAACTCCATCTCATATATATACTCTTATTTAGGATCAGGTTATATAACTTTTATTGTATATCTTCTCTACTCATTAAGCTAATATATAAGAAAACAGCACATATTTTCATGATTTAATATACATATATCTAACAGATGAATCCTACTGTATTAGGAAATGAAATCCAAACAGGAAAGAGGATACCTTGAAACAGCTGAAAATTAGCTAGGTCTACCTGCTCAATAAGTAATACATTTTAAATTCCAGAAGATATGTGGGGAAAGTGGAAGATTAACCCATAGATGATGCAACTTATCCTCTCCCAGTAGCCATGGCAAGTCTATGGATGTGTGGTCAACAGGCTGGGTCATGTCTTGGGATATTATACACAATTTTTTTTTTTACAGAAGGTGGATTTTAAAAATTTCATCTTCATTAAAATATCCATAATTACACCCATTGAACCCCTGTCCTTTAGGGTATTTCAATAATTGCAACTTTTGAAATGTCACTGTACAAAAATAGGCTCCATATATCATGAATGATATGTGAAATGTGAAAAAAATCAGCTTGATCTGATAACGTTTAGGGGTTGCACTTTTCAATTTAATATATTATGCATTTCCGCAGAATTGGGGCCGCGCAGCGGACGAGGTCCACGCACTTCGAACTTCCTCGCTAATGTTAAGTGATCATAGTTCCCTTCCGAATCGCAATCAAATTTGTGTCTTTAGGTGCATCAAGTTCCTCGCTGACCTTGGGAACCTAAATATTGCATGCAACAAGTTTCCAACAGACCTTAGCACTTAAATACCGCATATAGCAAGTTCCTCAATGACCTTAGGTCGGAAGTCTTTCAATACTTCTAGTTCCTCACTGAACCTAATGGCCTGTAAGGTAATGCCGTGTTTCTTCAATAAGCATATAAACGTTAGTTAATTAATAACATTATTATACATTCCAACAAGCTTCTGTTGTGTTGCTACTTGTTTGTGATATATTGGCACGATATAATTCGCTGAAAGTGTTTGATTGAAATCCAAACTTTTCTGGACGACAAATTGCTTTGAAACTTGTGACTAAATTGAAGAATTATATCAGAAATTTGGACTGAAGACTATTACTAAACTAAAGGCCATCACAAAAGTACTTAACATAAAGAAAGTATATTATTATACACAGGAGGAGAGTTTGAAAGCTTCGTTTATTGGTACTGAAATCGTATCTTTTAAAGGCAAAAGACAACCGAGAGAGTGCTACAAGAAGACATTGAGTGGTATGAAGCAAAGTTAAATGATAGTGCTGCATCCACTGGTTCTGCTGACCATAAAGCCTACTAAAAGGAAGGAATACAGAAATAAGAGGAAATGTAGTCTGGCAAATAAATTACTGAGTGAGATTCAGGAATATGTGAAAACGATACAGATGATGAACATGACAACGGAAACTTAATCTTCCTCAACCTTAGAAGATTTATCCACTCCTGATGACTGCCAGAAGGGAAACGGAAATAATGGAACAAATTTTACTGATGCTTTTTTTTTCAAGTAGCAGGTCTAGACAGCAGATTGATTCCTTTAGATACTACCATTTTCCGCAAGAAAAGGCAGGCAACTATTGGTAAAAGAGATGACACTCTAGCTTCATTGAAGATAACCAATATGAATAAAAACATGTCATAACCTCAGGGAATTAACAGAAGTGATTGATTTTTATGAGGATATAAATAAATTCATGAACTACTGAACAGACATGCAAAATTATTTTGTCTTGAGTCCTTAAAAGAATTTAAAAAACATAATATTGCCTAGGATATTTGTGCCAGTTGGTGTTAGGTGGTTAGATTATATGTGTTCATCATTACATGTTTGTATATCACTTGATGATGTACTTGATAAATTATGAAGTATTGAAAATGCTGATTTGCCATCCAAGACAAAAGTTGGCTTGAAAGACAATTTGATTAGATGCTTGGGGACATTGCAAAAGAACCCTACTGTTATCAAAGGTATCTTCGAGTTCTCCAAGATCCATTTCTTTTGCTGGTGAAAAGCTGTCATTAGTACAGAGCCGACAATATTTCAGACAGCATTTAGGGCATCTCAAATGTGTTCAGAAGTAGGGATCAGATTAGGGTTTGACAAATCCTACTTTGCATCCATCAGTAGATATCTGCATAACACAGATGTCATTTTCATGCCATTCTCTCACGATGCTAACAGCATACATGAGGTATTTGGTATGCTGAAAATGGAATCGGAAAAAGCTGGAATACAAACCAGCCAAACCTGAAGGATCGAATTTGGTACAATTTTTCCTATGAGAAGTTATGGAACCTCACCACAGAAAAGTTTGCGAATGTCCCAGGTTTTTCAGAAAGAGTGTTTAGTTCTCCTTTGTTCCATTATATATGGGATATCAAATACATGGTAATTATGATAGGGAATATAAGTACATGTGAGAAGTTGTTGCATATTATAGATATTGCCAATAAAAGATACGTTTCTAGTTTGTAATATACTTTCACCATGTGTAATATTATGCTTAATTGTAGAAAAAATAATCTTAAAAACTAGAATTATACTATACACGATTAAATAAATCAACATAATTTGAATACATCGTTAAGTAATTACTGCTAAAATGACGAAGAGAATATAGAAAACGGGAATTTCACCCCAGACTAATCTAATTATTTAATCATATTTTTCGTATCTTTGAGTTAAAAGTGCAATAGGTAAATATTGATAAAAACAAATAAAAATGGTATCACTAGTCATGAAAAAATAAATGGAGCCTACTTCTGAACAGTCCCCGTGAATTTGAATGATTTTCCAAAAATCACCAATTATTGAAATACCCCACTGTCCTTCCCCCTCCCACCTGACTCTATGATCTCTGATAGCTCTTCATATTTTTTAACATCTACCTTGCTCCTAAAGCAATAAAAAATGTACATGAATATTAAAGATTTTCTACTCCAAATCACACATTCTTTCACCTGTACAAATATCTGCCAATAACCCATGGAATGTCCTTTGCTTAGTCTAATATTCACCTTTTCTGTAATGTGAAAGGTACAGTCACCAAAGTTATTGCAGAAATTTACTTTACTCATATTCTTTTTTTATTGCAAATGAAACATTCTGCTACACAGCATCTTGTTACTTATCTGCTTTTGTCGAATATGGCCATCTACATCATCTTACTATTAGATATTGCCGTTTTAATTATTTCATGCCTGAGATTAGTACCTATTTTTCCTTCTAAACTCTTGCATCCTCATATTCTTATTTGATAATCTGTTTTTAATATTCCCTATGTTCCTTGGCCATAATTCTTCCTCAACTAATAAAACTTGCACATAAATCTATTGCAGATGGGGGACAGATTTGCTTGCCCCGTCTCCAGGATTGGTTTTATTTCTGAGTGAGGCACCTTGACTTTTCCCACTCTTTCAGTCAGTCACATTTTTGTGTTTTATTGTATTGAGAGACTTGTATGTGTCATATGACAGGCTCTATCAATGCTGCAGTTTACGAAAATTGTAGTATAGGGTCCATATCAGCTCATTAATTTCTTTATACTCAGTGTGATAGAAGTATTCCAGTTTTGTGGGAGGACAAAAAGCTACTGTTTTTTCATATTCATGTGTTGTCATGAACGAATACGAAAATGTACCCATCCACAATGGAGATAACATGAAGAGGTAGGGAAGAGGAAGAAAACCTGTGTTTATGAGTGTGAGAGCCACAGTAAAAGGCATCTCTATTGGCATAGGAGCACATTGTAGACACTAGGCATGATTTGAGTCACCTTCCTCTTCTCCTTCTGCCTGCACATCCTTCATCGGCGGTAGTTTAGAACAAGAGGTCGGCTACTTGCTGTGTGCCATCGCTCTATAAAGACAATGCTTGCTATAGAGACCGTGGATGGATGCCATTCAAGGCTCTCAAGAATGTGGTGCCATCTAGATTTTGGATTTTAGGTGAAACCAATTTTGTTTAACATTAGGTCAATTATAGTAATTATGACTGCAATTGTCACCACTCACTCATTACTCATGGCACAATAAAATAAAACTGATCCGAAATACCCCAATGTCAGGACGCCCGTCGTCAGGCCAAAGCTCCTGCGTCATGTATGTCATGACACCCGTCCGCAATGGATTAATGTTCCCGTTGAGAGACAATGGTATGACCAATGACGAAATTCAGCTATATCATGAAGAGTGTCGTCCCTCTAAAATGCATTATCAACATCAAGGAATTTCATTCTTAAAAAAAAAAAAAAAAAAAAAAAAAAACCATCTTTTGGATTTTGGACCCTAGATTACAACACCTGTGGGGAAAACAACCTCAGTTCACTATTCTCTCTAACATTTGGTAAACACCGCTTTCTAACTACACCCCGAAAACTCTACATCAAGATAAGGCAGAGCTAATAACTCCAAAGATCCCCATTTGCGAAACCCAATAAGGCCGCTTCGTTGGAGGGACAGTCCATCGGTGGCGTTGATGACTCACTGCATCAGGTATGGAGTCGCTGGAGCCCCAACTGCGGTGCAACTTGGACTCCACCTCACGTGACAGCAGGTTATTGAAGGCCTCCGTTGTTTTCCGCACCTTCACGTTGAGAGACCCAATGCGCAGGAAACCAGCCGCTTCTTTTACTGAAATATATATGT
>BOPN01003113.1:59019-69019 GCA_017312705.2 Penaeus japonicus | reverse complement strand
ACGCTGTGTAGTGTTAGAATATTATATAAATAAGAGGTGTTGGGAAAACTAGTGTTATCCTTCAGGATGCTATAGAACACTTTGGTAATCAGCAAGAAACGACAACAATAACAGACAGTTGAAAAGAAAAACAAAACAAAAATATTTTGAGTGTTTGCATCGATGAATAATCACAATGTATGTGATTTAAAAAGAAATATTCACGTGTGAGATACCTTTGCTCGTGTGTATATATGTGCATGTGTATGCATTTATGTATATATAAATACACACAAATACATACATGGTTGAACATATACGCATATATACTGTATGCGCGTGTGTGTTACTTTCCTAATCATATTTCTTCCTGACCTGCTCTAATACCTCACTTCACGAACTGCAAACTGACCGCCAAATCAGAGGTCCCATTTAAATCCTGCTTTGTAATAAATTATTGGTGTCAACGATATATGTCCTACGCAATCCAGCCCCTCACCCTGAGACTCCCCCTTCTGGGAGGGTGGAAAGGAATTTAAGTGAAGGGGTGAAGGGAGGAAGGGAGGAAGGGAGAGAGGAAGAGAGAGGTAGAGGGAGAAAGGAAGAGAAAGGAGGAAGGGAGTAAGGAAGGGAGAAGGGAAGAAAGGAAGGAGAGAATGAAGGAAGGAAGGAGGGAGAGAGAAATGGAGAAAGAGGGAAGGTGGAAGGAGGAGGGAGGGGGAGGGATGGAGGGGAAGGGGGGGAGGCGTTCCGGGTCGCCAAGTTAACACTATTGCCACTATTGTTCTCTTCAATATTCATGAGATAATTAGCCCGCTAAGAAAAGTTTCTAATGGCTTCATGTTTAAAGCAGGTTTTTTTAAGGAGCGTTGATTGATAATGAAGAGGAGGGGCCGGGGGACTGGGACTAGGAGAAGGAAGAAGAGGAGGAGGAGGAGGAGGAGGAGGAGTAGACGGGGAGGAGAAGGAGGAGGTGGAGTAGTAGTAGACGGGGAGGAGTAGAAGGGAAAGGAAGAACCGGAGGAGGAGTAGAAGGGGAAGGAAGAAGAGGAGGAGTAGAAGAGAGGGAAGGATAAGGAAGAGGGGGAGGAGTAGAAGTGGGAAGAAAGAAGAAGAAGAAAGAATAGTAGTAAAAGGGGAAAGAAGAAGAGGAATAGGAGGATGGAGAGGAAAAGGATGTATGAGGGAGAAGAGGAAGGGGCATTGGGTAAGGATGAGGAGGAATGGAGGCGGAGGAAGAAGAGGACGAGAAAGAAGAGGAAAAGGAGGAAGAAGAGGAGGAGAGAGAAGAGGAAGATGAGGAGGAGGATGAAGGTTAAGAGGAAGAATATGAAGCAGAGTGAGAGGAGGAGGAAGAGGGATAGGAAAAGGAAGAGAAGGAGGAGAAAGAAGAGGAACAGGGGGAGGAGGAGGAGGAGGAGGAGGATGGGGTTAAAAAAAAGAAAGGAAAAAGGAAAAGATGAAAAAAGAAATGAGAGAAAGAGAAGAAGGAAAAATAAGGGGGACAAGAGCGTACTGACGAAAGAGGTTCTTATGACACAGGTGACTGAAATGGTTAAAATGGAGACTGGAAATGATACAGTAAGTGTAACGAGATAAAAGTGGTCACTATCTTCGCCCAGTTACCAATGAGTGATCCTTCTGTACTTTGTTATAGACCGTCTCACACAAAGCTGTATGCATCGGCACTGCGACCACTGATCTCATAATTACCGAGGAGGCGCAGTAAATTGTATACCTTAGAGATGTTGCGAGTTCATTGAACAAAAACAACGTGTTGGCAAAGTGGGGATTATTTATTGTGTGATCGAAATGGAAATAAAACTTACCATGAAGAAAACAACAACTGTTATGACAGACATCCTCACACTATGAATTATGGGAGAAGACGAAACCACATGAACTTCTAATTTTGATTGATATTTAGAGCAAATCCAGAGGACAACACGAGAAACAGACGTATCTCTCACTCACCTGAATTTCTTCTCTGGACGATCCCTGAAAAAAGACAGAAAAAAGGTAAATAACAAAAGAAAACATGTGTCTCAAAAAATAGACAAGTGTTGACCCCCATCCTCAGTCCTCAACCCCTGCGATGAACAAATGCACTCCCCTTGTTGAGTTGATCAAACAGGAAACATTACAAGTGGCACAAGGAATTTAACAAGATTTCAAACTACGTATGACATGGCTTAGCAGTATGTTTACATCTAGTTGAGTCACGGAATCTAAAATAATGCCACGAGGAGCTTTAAATGTTGTACTCCCTATACACTGCACGTTTACCCCTTAATTCTATGCGGATTACAATATACTTTACTGTGTTCTTGCTATTGTGAAGTATGGTATTCACTTTTTTTTTACATATATGCATTCACCATCTACACTATTGCTCACTGGAGACTGGTTAACAAAAAAGAAAAGAGAGGAAAATGAAGTCAACATATTCTTAAAAGGTTAACAAATACAAAAGATAAAGTTGATATTAATTTTTTATCCTTCTAAACGGTATAGTATCACATACCACTTTAGCAAAGGCACGGCAAATGCAAGATAAAAACCAAACAACAGTCGAGTTAGCGCCTATCACAACACAGCCATCTTAGCTTGGGGAGGAAGTCACTTGTTCGGCTTCTAAAGGTCAATGTCCATGCTATAGCCTCTATTATTGTGAACAACGACACGCCTTAATAATCATAAAATGAATAAAAGTGATTGTATCATTTGAAAGCCAATCTACACGATCCAAAGCTGGCCGGACTCCCTCAACCCTTCTCGCCTCTCGCGGACCCGGACGAGAGTGGGTGGACCTCCCTCTCTCAGGAAGTCCATTTCCTTATCTGACGGCTTTCTTATCTTGATAACAATAGCCAAAGACGTCCTTGTTGGTGCTGCCCTCTATGTTTCATAAAACAAATGACTAGGGTTGGATTTCTTAATGTCTGATCTCTGATTATATATTTATAAACTATTTTTTTTTCTTTCGTGAGGCAGGAATTGCAAAAGAGATATGTTTTTTTTCAGTCTTTATTAACTTCCAAATTACTATCATATTCTATGCAGTTGCCAAACACAACATGAACACAACAAAGGGAGGGCAGCAGCAAAACACGTAGAAATTTAGTTTACAAATGAACACCCAAATTGAACTGGTGCCGCAACAGCCTCGCTTCTTGTAGGCTTTCACTCTCCCGTCGCGGTATTGTTTCTTTCTTTCTTTCTTTTTCTTTCTCTCTCGTTTGGTCACTGACCTTTTATTTCCCGGCCACGTTTGTGAACCTAAATCTAAAATACGTATTTGAAAAACTAGAAATCTCAAGACAAATATTCCCAAAACGCAAAGAACGAATCTTAACGCATCTTAGACCTACGACACATTTCCTGGTTCGAGCGAATGCCGGGTGATAATCCTTTACCTTTGCCCGGCTTCACCATGTGTATTTTGGTGGATGCTTGCGGACACTATCGTAAAATAAGGTAAACGCAGACTACAGTGCAAAGTATTAAATCTAGACCAATCAGTTATCTATTCATATATATATATATATATATATATATATATATATATATATATATATATATATATACACACACACATGTATATAAGTTTTTGTGACTCTTTGAACTGTGAATCCCCCTGTATTATCCAAACTTCATTGCATACTTTCCCCAAAGATAAGAGCGCATTAAAAAAAGAAAAAGAAAAAAATCAGATAATTAAAAAAGGAATAAACCCCGACCTATTCTAAACCCACGGATATTAAAAATCACGCATAAAAAAAAACTCAATTATGAGGTAAAACGCAAGAATCTGACCCACATTTATCGATCAAGAGCTGCCCCGTCAAGCAGGCAGTTTCCCAAAGATAATCATCAACATGGCTTTGTTCCCTTAACACAGGACAATAATCAAATACCGGGTGTAAAAGGTGTAAAAACATTTATAAGTAATCAACTAGTACTAAAAATAAATGCTGCGCTTTCGGACTGTGACTATTAGTAACTACATAAGTAGGAACGAATAAACAGGAATGAACGATCCCAAACAAAACTAAAAGTAAACCAAGTAACGCCTGAGACAAATCGGAGTGGCATGACCCATTACCCTTCATCATGTCAACCTCCATACAGGTGTTACCGCTTCCTCTCTATTTTCTCCTACACGAACATTCCAATCCATCCCCTAGCCTCTTTCTCTCTCTCACTCTTCTACCCCTCCTTCATTTCTGCTTTCTGTGTTTTCCTTTTCTATCCTTTTCGCTCCGACGTTATTCCCATTCTCCTCCCCCCCCCCTCCCCCCTTCCTCTAAGCCTCGCTCTCCTCAAAGATATCAGCACCGGCTTTGGTCTTCCTGCGGCGAGACCTGTGCGGCCGGTTGTGGTGAGCGTTAAACGTCAAGTTCCTCGTGATCTTATGGAGTCTCTTTGAGCCCACCCTCTTGGCCCTTTCGAAGCCGCTGGAACCCCTCACAGTGTCCCTGGAGGGCGTCCGGAAGAGCTGCTCGTGACTTGCATGGGCGTCCTGCTGCTGGAAGAGACTTGCGAGGTCGGATTCCTCTGCCCCGTCTTCCTCGGGCGAGTACTTACTTTTCTGGGTATCGTGGGAGACGGTGGAGGCGATGGTGTTGTAGGTGCGAGGCTTCTTGCCGGAGTAGTCGCGCATGTTTAGGTCCGCGCCTGTGGGGCAGAGGGAGAAAGGGACACATCAACATCAATTGCGTTCGCACAACTGACTACCAAAAACAGTCTAATATCTGACAGAGGAAAAGAAGTTGAAAGGTTTCACAAACTCATAAAAGCGGCTTTTGCAGTTTGGGTACACTGCAGAATCGATACAGCAAGCAGGAAGTTAAATAACGGTCTTGCCAGTTTTAATAATAATCTTAAGGAAGACAGATGCGATAATATGAACAAAAATCTTTTATATTCAATAAAGAACAAGGGAATTGAAGCATTCTTTGGACAATAGGAGTCGTTCGCCTCAACGGGTAGGTAGCGTGCGACGTCATGTGCAGAACAGTTTACATTCGGTCATTAGAGACCTGGTGCTTACTAATCTAGATATGAGGGAGATGAAGTATGGAGATCCATAGGAAAGACTGAAGTGCTTGAGAAACATTGGACAGATAATTTAGAAGTGTATATAACGGTGCCTGGACCTGATTGTAAAACAGTATAGGGTTGTCGGAAAGGATTCCTTAAATGCATGCTATAATTACGTTTGCTTAAATCCTCAAATCAAAACCTCTTAACAATGGCGACAGCTACAGCATATAATGTTAATAATCACTCGTGTAAATGGCTGATATTGTCAATACTGATGGGATAACCCTAAATTCCGCTATCAGGGATAAAATGTCTCTCTTACAACACTACAACAATAATTAAGTAGAGTATCATCAGTATCCTCGATTATCAGTATCAGCAATCGATTTTACTTTTAAACATTTTACTTTTAAACATTTACTTTTAAAACATTTTCATATCATTCTGAATAATAAAAAATGAGGAAAATCACATGCCACTCCACTGTCACCAAAATCACCTCCGATTAAAATCCAGCAAATACGAAATGTGTCAGTCGTGCAAAAGGTATGTTCGATGTGGAGATGGACGGAGGGAGGGGGAAACGGGAGGGGGAAGCGGGAGGGGAAGCGGTAGGAGGGGAAGCGGTAGGAGGGGAAGGGGGGGGGAAGGAGGGAAAGAGGGAAGAACGGAGGAAGAGGGAGGGAAGAACGGAGGAAGAGAGAGAGAGAGAGAGAGAGAGAGAGAGAGAGAGAGAGAGAGAGAGAGAGAGAGAGAGAGAGAGAGAGAGAGAGAGAGAGAGAGAGAGAGAGACGAGAGGAGAGAGAGAGAGAGAGAGAGAGAGAGAGAGAGAGAGAAGACAGATAGAGAGAGAGAGAGAGAGAGAGAGAGAGAGAGAGAGAGAGAGAGAGAAAGACAGAGAGAGAGAGAGAGGAGAGAGAGAAGAGAAGAGAGAGAGAGAGAACGAGAGAGTAAGAGAAGAGAGGAGAGAGAGAAAGACAAAGACATATGGAGAGACGAGATAAAGTGATAGAGAGCGAGAGATGAAGAGGGACAGACACAAGACACAAGATAACGAATGTCCTTCGTCTCCCAAGTAATTAATTAGAGGAAAAGGATCTCGCCTCTATAAATAAGACTTATATAGTGTCGATGACGGCAAGGCTTAACCACGCCTGTTCGCGGTGGGGGTAGGGGGCGGGGGGAGGGGGGGGAGGGGTGGAAGCAGGTGCTGAGTGGTGGTGGCCTTCGTTTCCTCTCTCTTTTTTTACTCTTTTTTTCTGTTTTCTTTTATAATCATCATTTCTCTTTCTTTCTTTTTTTTGTCTCTCTGCCTCTGTTTCTCTATATAGCTTTGTCTGTCTGTCTCTCTCTCACTCTATCTCTTTCTCTCTTTTTTTGTGTATGCATGTGTGTGGATGTAGATGTGTGTGTGTGTGTTTGTGTGTGTTTGTGTGTGTTTGTGTGTGTGTATGTGTGTGTGTGTTGTGTGTGTGTGTGTGTTGTGTGTGTCGTTATCCTCGTGTCTTCATAGTATTACGACGCACACACACACACACATACACACATACACATACACACATACACACATTTCCATTACGTAATAACGTATATGATGTCCCCGAAAACATCTATACACATGCACACTTAAATTTCTAGACTTCGGTGACTCACTCATAAAAAAAAGGAGGATTGAGAGAGAATGGAGGATGCAGGAGGAGGAGGAGGAGGAGGAGGAGGAGGAGGAGGAGGAGGAGGAGGTGGAGGAGGAGAAGGGAGAGGAGAGAGAGAGAGAGAGAGAGAGATAGAGATATAGAGAGAGGAGAGAAGGGAAAGAGGAGAGAGGAGAGAGAGAAGGGAGAGAAGAGAGAGATAGGGAATGAGGAAGAGGAAGGGGAGGGGAGGGTAGGGGGTGAGGGGGGAGAATGAGGAGGAGGAGGAGGAGGAGAGAGAGATAGGGAATGAGGGATGGGAGAGGGGAGGGGGAGGAGGATAGAGAGAGAATGGAGGATGCAGGAGGAGGAGGAGGAGGAGAAGGGAGAGGAGAGAGAGATGGGTAGGTAGACAGAAAGAGGGGCCAGTGCCAGCCAGCAACCAAATCAGGAACTTTACCATAGTGGACGAGAAGATCAAACACCTCCGTGCGGTTGTACATGGCAGCGATGTGTAGCGGAGTGTAACCCTGCGAAGACACAAGAACATCTTTAAATAAAGTGTGTGTTTTTAGTTCATCTCATTATAAACCACGCACGCGCGGATTCGTTAAGAGACAGAATCTCTCTGTCTCTGTCTCTCTCTCTCGCACAGATACGAACACAACCTATACACACACACACACACACACACGTATATATATATATATATATATATATATATATATATATATATATATATATATATATATATATATATACATATATATATATATATATATATATATATATATATATATATATATATATATATATATGTATGTGTGTATATATATGAAAGGGAGAGAGATGGCGGAGATGAAAGCTGAGTGAACAAACTAAGTGCAAATAAACAATTTCAAAGACAAAATCGCCTCACTGACAAACTTACCAACAACTTGGTGCCGCGTGCGTGTAAGAGGGGGACCGGGGGTGGGCTGACAGGGTGATGGTAGGGTGAGGGGAGGAGGAGAGGGGAATGACAGCAGGGGATGGCTGGGTGAAGGGAGGAGGGAGGGGGGAGAGGGATTTTGCAAGACCACCGCTGGTTTATTCCCAAACAAACTTTAATATAGGATTTCAGGCGCACTTGGGGTGTTAATCTGATAAGTAGATTCGGATTAAATCAAAATATCCCGTGCAATAGAGTGGCTCGATGCTGCGAGGCCGATTCTGCAAGCAATCATGAACAGCGGCATTTGCTTAGGGAAAACTCACCTTATAACACACACACCCACAGTGCTTGATAATAAATAAAGAATTACCCGTAGGGCGAAGCGGCAACGAGTGTGAGAAATGCGTCAATTATCGCGCCTCGGGCAACGCGTGGTAATTTCCACATACATATTAATATCAACAGCGAGAGGGGAAGAGTTAGTCTATCAGCCACTCGCGCACGGGTGACATATTCCATAACCGGTGATGACCCAAACACGCCCCTCCGACCCGAGCACGCAGGGTCCATTTTCCCTCGCTGCCGCCATTCTTTCTGGTCGGTTATGTTGCAAATCGCCTTTGCCATAATTAAAACGGGCGGAGTAACGACCAATCAGCCCGGACAAACGATGCACCCAGCAGTTAGCAACAATTGCCTCGTCGTACCTGTGCTGGACAAGTAATTCTTCAATCCGCCATGACTGTTTAGTCGCTCCATCCTCCCCCCTCATCCACCCACCCACCCCACCCTCACTCCCGCGAGCACCGACGCCTCAATTAAGAGCCGTAACCAAGGTAACGAGAAACCCGCCATAATGAAAACTGTGCCGGAACAATATGTCGGGCCGAGCGGTTATCTACGCCCTCATCTCTGCTCCTGTCTTGCGTATCAGGGACATCGCTCAGCCACTCACTCCTTCCTCCCTGACTCCTTCCCCCTCGGCACGTCGCCGGTGCAACCCGTGTTCTCGGGGCTCCGGGCTAGCGCTTCTCGATAAGGCCGAGAGAGAGAGAGAGAGAGAGAGAGAGAGAGAGAGAGAGAGAGAGAGAGAGAGAGAGAGAGAGAGAGAGAGAGAGAGAGAGAGAGAGAGAGAGAGAGAGAGAGGGGGAAGGGAGAGGGAGAGAGAGAGAGAAAGGGAGGGAGGGAAGGAGGGAGGGAGGGAGAGAGCGAGAGAGAGGAAGGAGGGAGGAGGAAGAAGGGGAGGGGGAGGGGGAGGGGGAGGAGGGAGGGAGAGAGAGCAGGAGGAGAAATAGAAAGAGAGAACGTAGGGACGCAATACTAGAAAAAAAAACTTCAAAAGGAAATATAAAGACCAAGACAAGAAAATAAAGAAAGACAACATAAATGATAATGCCGAAACACGTCGATAGCAGACAAGAGGAATGACAGGAACACGAGGACAAAATAACCATCAAAAACACAACAAACTCGTGATGTCATAAACTCCTGCTTCATGTTTGGAAATTCATTCGAAAGAAGTTAAGCCAGCGCTCATCTGAATATGTATTTGTATTGCAAAATCAAATATAAAATACGAGGGAATATTTTCGAATTCTACCCTCACATTTTCATGCGAAATACCACGCGGCAAAGTACTGCTTTTTTTCTTTCTTGGTCGTAAAATAAGTATTGAATCAAATCAATTGCTCGATATCTATATGTGTGTATACAGTATGTCGTATCGGCGTTGGGTGTGTGGCCGGGAGCAAAAGGGGTTGCAAAAGTACACAAATCACCGGAATACCAACTGTGAAAAAATGGCAAAAAATGTCGGCTGGGACGGTTTAGTTAGTGATACAGTGATCCCGTAAAAGGATTACAATCAATATTCTTTTCTATCATTTAACTGCATTCTACAACAATAAAGCAAAATATTGTCAGTATATAATTTCAAACTGATATTTTCAAAAGAAAAATAAATGTTTCGCGTATAAAAATAAAAACACACCTCAAATCCTCCTCTTAATGAATTCCGCAAGAACAAATGCCAAATTACGATTATTTTCCTTTTTTTAAATGCACATTCTCCCAATCGTAAGAATCCGTGTTATGTAAATCAACGTGTCGCGTTACAATAGATTTCCACTTACAAACATTTTTTTCCCGGTCTCATTCATAAAAAATAACAAAAAAGAAAAAAAAAGGGTTTCCGAGTAATCAGGAATCTCGCGGTTCACGTATCATCATCCGCGAGGGAGCAATTAAGCTCTGAATACAAATGACATTATCAGCATTTTCAATTCCACTCGGACATTAAATCCCAATCTACACCTCTTCAAATACCGCTTCATAGAGCACAGGTTGCACAAATTAGACACTACCTTTGAGGCCCCAACTGACGGCGCGAGAGAAAACCTCGTCGAAATTG
>BOPN01003113.1:41519-51519 GCA_017312705.2 Penaeus japonicus | reverse complement strand
CCAACCTTCTCTTGAACGGGTCTATCTTTAGCCTGATCATATTTCCCCCAAGCAGACCCTCATGAAATAGGCAATACTTTCTACTGGTCAGCCACAACAATAATCGCGCGACGACCGAGTAGGGAAAATGAGTGTACTTTCAAGCAGACGCTTTTCTCCACTTCTCTTCCTCTTTCTGCGTTCCGCCTTTCGAAGTCGCATCTCCAAGGTCGTTTTGCCCTATCAACGCCCTTTCAACAATAAGCACCTTTCTTATGCCTACAGACAGAAGGACAGGCGGACAGACAGACAGCCCCCGCCTCTTCCTTGCTCCTGATCTTCATATTTGTAATTCCTACACCACATGTTTTGAAAAGAGAGTGAAAAAGGGAAAGATTGGGGTGAAGGAGGGGGGGGGGGGTATAAAGACCTTTTCACTTCCTTCTCCTTCCTCCCCCCCCCCCCATCAAAGCACGCGGTCTCCCCACAGTCTACTTCGGCGTGTGTGGACGGGGAGGTGTGAAGCTCCCCGGAGTGTTGGGGCGTGTGGGCGTGTGTGGGCGGGGGCAGGTGCTTTATGGCCGCATGCAAATAAGGGGCCTTTGTGCGGATGAGTGGTGGTGGGCGTGGGGAAGGCGGGGGTAAAGCCTTATGGGCGGCGCTGGTGGAGACCGCACCAAACTTCCCTCGAAAGAAAGTCGACCGACATTAATTCGCGACGGAACCCCACGCCAGACGGAACCCCTAGGCCATCGCCGCGAAGCCTCTCGACGAAATCGCAATCAGACGATCAAAGCTGCTCCGAACATCGTCCAAGTCAACAGCAACAATCGGATTATATTCCTACCCCCCCCCCCATACACCTCTCTCTCCTTTCGTCGCCCCCTCCACCTCCCTCCCCCCTTATCTCTCTGAATGGCATGCATCCTCTAATACCGAGACGATACGTATAGACAACACATATACTATATTTAGACTCACCTTCCGTCCCTGGGCCAAAGTAAACCAAATAATGCTATAACTAGCTTTCACGCAGTATCCGAGGATAGTAAACGGACGGAAGGGTGAGTATGATGGAGTAAGAAGCAACATAGGGAGAGAAAGATGGAAGTAACGTAGATGCGATAAGGGGAAGTAAGAGAGAAATGATAAAAAATAATGTGTCAAAATATTTACCGGAAAAAAAGGGCACGATTGAGGATGAAAGTATCAAACGGTGCGTGTGAAAGAGAGAAAAAAAAAAAAAAAAAGAAAAGAAAAAAAAAGGAAAAGAAAACGGGAGAGAAATATCTCCCCCTCGCAGGCGAACCCCGATATTAGGATATCTGTAAGGGCGTCAAAACAAGACAGGAAGGACGAGGTAATTTTCCTTAATTCCTTCCATTTTTTCAAATTTATTGTCCAAAGTTTTATCTATTATAGCAGTAATTATGGCATTCCAAGAAAAACTTCAAATTAAATACATACACATATATGCATGAACATAATATATATATATATATATATATATATATATATATATATATATATATATATATATATATATATATATATATATATATATATATATATATATATATATATATATATATATATAATGTGTGTGTGTGTGTGTGTTTGCGTGTGTATACATATATACATATAGATGTAAATAAGTAAATGTGTGTGTGTGTGTGTATATATATATATATATATATATATATATATATATATATATATATATATATATATTAATAAAAAAAAATACACACATATATCGATTAATCTTAAACACATACGTCTTTCTTCCATTTGTGCAACATACGCGGTAATGTCCGTAACCTGCAAATACACAACTTCCATGCAAAAAAAAGAGAGAAAAATAAATAAAGAAATAAAGTCGACGTGCCTGTTGCCTCCCCGATAACTCCGCCATTTTTCCCCGCTCGGCGGCAAAACGCAGCCTCCGATGAATAAATCCCGGCCCGAGCAGGAAAGTCTGCCTCCGCCTCACCTTTGCCTTCGACGGACAATAAAACCTTCCCCTGAAGTCCTTTTTTCCCCCGAGTTGCGGCCTAAGCGAGTCCGACGGGAGAAAATATGTCCATATCTTCTCGCCATCTGGGAATTCTTAGGCCCCGGCATTCCCGCGTCCTCCCCCCATCCACAGAAACACTCGCGCCCGGTTAATAAGTCACCCTGGGTCGCAATTATGTCACGCAAAATTATAATATGAATAGAGGCGCATCTACATTACAAATGGGACAGGCTATGCCCGCGCTGTGTGCTCTATGCCAACCACGGGCGATACGGTAATATAGTAATTACGGCAACCGTATTTAAGGTGAAGAATAGCTTGAAAAGGCGAGACCGATCAGATGGCTTTGGAATATAATGGGCACAGGTGAGGTAATAAGTTATCCGCCGCAAGAGGGCCTAACCCACCTGTTCAGAAGGGGACATAACCGCATTACGCACCCGCAGCATTAGGGTGGGAGTCCCACGTCCCCCGGCCGCTGGATAAGAGCTTCAGTCCCAAAACAAACAAAGTGGCAGTAATGTAAACAGTGAGGATCTCTTGGCCCGCAGAGGAAAAATTAATCTCCCTCCGTCGCCGTCAGCGCCGAGGGATAACCGCCGCTCCGCCGCGAACCCGCACCTTACTAATGACCCAAGGTAATGCTCGCTCGCCCGTGTGCTCCGACACTCACGCCACGCACTCCAACTCGCTTAAAACAGAAAACTCCAATACTTGCAATTAGCCAAGGTACATCGTGCAGTATTTCACTCTCCATTTCACATTCACAACAAACAAGAGGCGATCGATCACCTATACAACGACCAGAATTAATTTGCATATTTTTCTCCATAATACATCTTAAAAGGTGTATCTGTGTTGGAATCTATCATAATTGTGAATATATTACTAAATATCGGTACAAAATCACACCACAATGGAATGAACTTTTAACAGCTACAGCTTATCAGCAGAAATGTCTTTGCCAGTTTCCCGCTCGTTATTTCAAAATTCATTTGCAACTGGTTCACCTGCAGGACTTGACAAACCAAAATATAACAACTCAATAACTTTATCTGCAACTGCAAACGAAACGTTTAAAATCGGCGTTATATGTAACATTAAAAAAATCATAACCACTAATTAATTTACTTACTTCTTGATACTAACAAAAGAAACACAGGCGATAAAGAAGCATCAAGCGCGTTTAGGAGCAGAATCTCACACTGAGCACGGGACTACAAGTCGCTCGGCGCCATTACCTGCAGCTGTCACCTGGCATCGCTATCATTACGAGCAAGTTCCCGCAGGTGGCCACACACACCTGTACCTCCAGCCGCTGCTGCTCTGTCGCTCCTATTTCGAAGCTTTCTAAAAACGACTTCTTATGTTACTGCCTTTTTGTATACCGCTATTACATTATAAAAGGAACTATGATTTGGAATAATGGAGTTTTAGTCTTTTAAAAAAAATATATCATGAATAATGACTGTATCCTCTTTTGATACAGCTGATAAAATGCAGTCATTATATTCACAATGACAGACTGATAAGTACAAAAGGTATTATCATAATTACTACCAATACTGCCATGAGTGTTGATAAGACAAATGTTATCATAGCATGGATAATGGTAATGGTGAAGAAAATCGTCATTATTTTCTGATAGCATCAGTAACATTTTCGGCGACGACATAATAGTAATAATAATGACAGTGAGAACGATAACAATAAAGAAAAACAATAATAATAATAGTAATAATAACGACAACAATACTAAGAAGAATCATGATAATACTGAAAACGAAAACAATAATAAATAACAATATAATTTTCAATAATCATAACTACCCATAAAACATCAATACTGATAACAGTTATGTAACATTAAAAATAATAACAACAATAAAACTAACAAAAATACTGATAACATAACAACAACCATGATAACAATTAAAGAGTAAAAAAAGATCCAACTGGTCGGAATAACAAGATCAAGAAAGAAATATAAAAAAATATAATAAAAGAAGTGAATTAATACAAGGGAGGGGGGGGTCGCAATAAATATAAAAGTAAACACACACACACACACACACACACACACACACACACACACACACACACACATATATACACATTTGAAGGTGTCGGCACTGGCCACTCCCTCCGCCTCACACCTTCTTCCCCTATCCCCTTTACCTTCCTCCTCCTCTCTTCCCCTCACTCGTATCCTTCCCATTTCCTTTCAGGAACCTTCGTCCCCCTCGTCCACAGATCCCTTACTTTCCTCCCACCTCACATCCCTCCCCCTCCCTCCGCCTCATTTCCCCTCCCCTCCCTCCTCCCCATTTCGCTCTCTCCCTGCCCCCATTTACCTCCCTCCTCCCCATTTACCTATCTCCCTCTTCCCCATTTCCCTCCCTCCCTACTCCCCATTTCCCTCCCTCCCTCCTCCCCGTTTCCTCCCTCCCTCCTCCGTCCGTATTTAACTCCCTCCCTCCTCCCCATTACCTCCCTCCCTACTCCCCATTTTCCCCCTTCCCTCCCCCCATCGAAGTGCCATCTTGCGGGTCCTCCTTACAAGCGACTGATGCCCTTGTCCATGTCAGGGAAGGTCTTCAGGCCGAGGCCGGAGCAGTTGGCATCCAGGTGCTGGCACTGGCACTTCGGGGCCTGGATCGAGCAAGGGAACGCTGCGAAAAAAATGTAATTAATCTTTTAAAAATCTTTCTACCACCATAATATATATATACATACACATACACACACACACACACACACACACACACACACACACACACACACACACACACACACACACACACACATATATATATATATATATATATATATCAGACGATCAAAGCTGCTCCGAACATCGTCCAAGTCAACAGCAACAATCGGATTATATTCCTACCCCCCCCCCACCCAAAAAAAAAAAAAAAAAAAAAAAAAAAAAAAAAAAAATCCCACCTAACAAGGAAGTCAAACCGAACCGACAAAACTCCAATCACATCAATCCAAAAACAACAAAAACAATCCCTCCCTCTCAAGAAAAGAAAGAAAAAAAAAAAAAAGGAAAAAGAATTTTTAAAAAAGATAAAAAAAAGACAAAGCAAGATCCCTTTCGAATTCATCTCCACGCAAGAAAAAAAAGAGTCAACCCTTCACACCCTTAAGAGAAATAAGCTTCCCAAAATAACCTGTCTAGGGTCCTCCCCCTCCTTCCCCGCCGTCACGATTGATCATGTCGACTCCCTCTCCGAGACAGCCCGGCCCGTCTCCGCCTTCGCTCGTAATGCCCCAAAAGAGAGAGAGAAAAAAAGAAAAAAAGAAAAGAAAAAAAAAGGAAAAGAAAACGGGAGAGAAATATCTCCCCCTCGCAGGCGAACCCCGATATTAGGATATCTGTAAGGGCGTCAAAACAAGACAGGAAGGACGGAGTAATTTTCCTTAATTCCTTCCATTTTTTCAAATTTATTGTCCAAAGTTTTATCTATTATAGCAGTAATTATGGCATTCCAAGAAAAACTTCAAATTAAATACATACACATATATGCATGAACATAATATATATATATATATATATATATATATATATATATATATATATATATATATATATATATATATGTATATATATATATATATATATATATATATATATATATATATATATATAATGTGTGTGTGTGTGCGTGTGTATACATATATACATATAGATGTAAATAAGTAAATGTGTGTGTGTGTGTGTATATATATATATATATATATATATATATATATATATATATATATATATATATATATTAATAAAAAAAAAAAATACACACATATATCGATTAATCTTAAACACATACGTCTTTCTTCCATTTGTGCAACATACGCGGTAATGTCCGTAACCTGCAAATACACAACTTCCATGCAAAAAAAAGAGAGAAAAATAAATAAAGAAATAAAGTCGACGTGCCTGTTGCCTCCCCGATAACTCCGCCATTTTTCCCCGCTCGGCGGCAAAACGCAGCCTCCGATGAATAAATCCCGGCCCGAGCAGGAAAGTCTGCCTCCGCCTCACCTTTGCCTTCGACGGACAATAAAACCTTCCCCTGAAGTCCTTTTTTCCCCCGAGTTGCGGCCTAAGCGAGTCCGACGGGAGAAAATATGTCCATATCTTCTCGCCATCTGGGAATTCTTAGGCCCCGGCATTCCCGCGTCCTCCCCCCATCCACAGAAACACTCGCGCCCGGTTAATAAGTCACCCTGGCCTGCAATTATGTCACGCAAAATTATAATATGAATAGAGGCGCATCTACATTACAAATGGGACAGGCTATGCCCGTTGTGCTCTATGCCAACCACGGGCGATACGGTAATATAGTAATTACGCAACCGCATTAAGGTGAAGAATAGCTTGAAAAGGCGAGACCGATCAGATGGCTTTGGAATATAATGGGTACAGGCGAGTAATAAGTTATCCGCCGCAAGAGGGCCTAACCCACCTGTTCAGAAGGGGACATAACCGCATTACGCACCCGCAGCATTAGGGTGGGAGTCCCACGTCCCCCGGCCGCTGGATAAGAGCTTCAGTCCCAAAACAAACAAAGTGGCAGTAATGTAAACAGTGAGGACTTCTTGGCCCGCAGAGGAAAAATTAATCTCCCTCCGTCGCCGTCAGCGCCGAGGGATAACCGCCGCTCCGCCGCGAACCCGCACCTTACTAATGACCCAAGGTAATGCTCGCTCGCCCGTGTGCTCCGACACTCACGCCACGCACTCCAACTCGCTTAAAACAGAACCCCAATACTTGCAATTAGCCAAGGTACATCGTGCAGTATTTCACTCTCCATTTCACATTCACAACAAACAAGAGGCGATCGATCACCTATACAACGACCAGAATTAATTTGCATATTTTTCTCCATAATACATCTTAAAAGGTGTATCTGTGTTGGAATCTATCATAATTGTGAATATATTACTAAATATCGGTACAAAATCACACCACAATGGAATGAACTTTTAACAGCTACAGCTTATCAGCAGAAATGTCTTTGCCAGTTTCCCGCTCGTTATTTCAAAATTCATTTGCAACTGGTTCACCTGCAGGACTTGACAAACCAAAATATAACAACTCAATAATTTTGATCGTAACTGCAAACGAAACGTTTAAAATCGGCGTTATATGTAACATTAAAAAAATCATAACCACTAATTAATTTACTTACTTCTTGATACTAACAAAAGAAACACAGGCGATAAAGAAGCATCAAGCGCGTTTAGGAGCAGAATCTCACACTGAGCACGGGACTACAAGTCGCTCGGCGCCATTACCTGCAGCTGTCACCTGGCATCGCTATCATTACGAGCAAGCCCTCCCGCAGGTGGCCACACACACCTGTACTCCACGCTGCTGCTCTGTCGCCTCTATTTCGAAGCTTTCTAAAAACGACTTCTTATGTTACTGCCTTTTTGTATACCGCTATTACATTATAAAAGGAACTATGATTTGGAATAATGGAGTTTTAGTCTTTTAAAAAAAATATGAATATGAATAATGACTGTATCCTCTTTTGATACAGCTGATAAAATGCAGTCATTATATTCACAATGACAGACTGATAAGTACAAAAGGTATTATCATAATTACTACCAATACTGCCATGAGTGTTGATAAGACAAATGTTATCATAGCATGGATAATGGTAATGGTGAAGAAAATCGTCATTATTTTCTGATAGCATCAGTAACATTTTCGGCGACGACATAATAGTAATAATAATGACAGTGAGAACGATAACAATAAAGAAAAACAATAATAATAATAGTAATAATAACGACAACAATACTAAGAAGAATCATGATAATACTGAAAACGAAAACAATAATAAATAACAATATAATTTTCAATAATCATAACTACCCATAAAACATCAATACTGATAACAGTTATGTAACATTAAAAATAATAACAACAATAAAACTAACAAAAATACTGATAACATAACAACAACCATGATAACAATTAAAGAGTAAAAAAAGATCCAACTGGTCGGAATAACAAGATCAAGAAAGAAATATAAAAAAATATAATAAAAGAAGTGAATTAATACAAGGGAGGGGGGGGTCGCAATAAATATAAAAGTAAACACACACACACACACACACACACACACACACACACACACACACACACACATATATATATATATATATATATATATATATATATATATATATATATATATATATATATATATATAGAGAGAGAGAGAGAGAGAGAGAGAGAGAGAGAGAGAGAGAGAGAGAGAGAGAGAGAGAGAGACAGGTGGGAGAGAGGGGGAGAAATAGACAAATAGATAGAGACAGAGGGAGGGAGGCATACAGGGAGGGAGAGGAAAGAGAGATAAAGAGAGAGAGAGAAAAAAAATGAGGGAGAGAGAGAGAAAGGGAGAAAGAAAGAGGGAACGGAATCAGATCGGCGGAATACAAGAGATTTCGGGGACATTCGAATTCTGCATGACGGAGCGGGATGCAAATCTGCAATCTCCCCGCCGATATTTTTGCATATTCAAGGTTACTTCCAGGGAGCAACATCGAATACATTACAGTACCGAAATATTATATTAATTAATTAATTAAATTAAATATGATATTAATTAGTTGTAATGATGTAATAATGATATCGTTATCAAGACGTGAAGTGCAATGTGAATATATATATATATAAATAGATGGATAAAATGTAGGCGAGAGGAAGATGGAGGAGGGAGTTAGAAAGGAAGAGGGATGAGAAGGAATGAGAGAGAGAGAGAGAGAGAGAGAGAGAGAGAGAGAGAGAGAGAGAGAGAGAGAGAGAGAGAGAGAGAGAGAGATGGATGAGGGAAGGAGGAGGGAGGGAGGAGAAAAGGGGCGACGAGGAGGAGGAGGGGGAGACGAGGAGGTGGAGGAGGAGGAAGAAGAGGAGGAAGGAATGAACTAGCGAGCAAGAGAGAGAGAGGGAAGGAGAGAGAATAAATAGGAGAGGATAGAAGTTGGATGAAAGAGAATGAATGCAGAGGGGTTGGAAGAAAAGGGAGAAAGTGAAGAAATGAAAGCAAGAAAAAAGGAAAGAAAGATAAACAGACAGACAGACAGACAGAGAGACAGGGAGAGTCTCTGGGAGTGGCAGCAACAGGAGAATATCAGAACAGGGGATAATCCTCCTCTTCGCGGTTGTTGGCTGAGATTTACAACTTCATAATAAAATTTAATTACAGCGTAGGAGAAATTAATGAACAAACATTCGGTGCCGCGAGATGAAGCCTCGGTGAATGTGCGTGTGTGTATGTGTGTGTGTATGTGTGTGTGTACGTGTGTGTGCGTGTGTGTGCGTGTGCGTGTGCGTGCGCGCATGTCAGTGTGCTTGTTAAAATGATCTAGTGAACTTTTAAATCTTCAGGGAGAGAGGGAGAGACACAGACACAATTTCACACATACATATGTACATACACAGATTCATAAGTACACTGATCCCGAAAAAGATTCACACCTACACCTACACACACACCCACACACATAAACAAAAACATATATACAGACACAAACTCACTTCTTCCAGCCACGTTACAATCTCGTCTCCCACTCTAACTCCCCCTCAATTTCTCCCCTCTCTATCTATCTCATTATCATGTCCACCTTTATTTCAGCTCCGTCCCTCCAATCCTTCTATCTCCTCTCCCCCTCCTCCCCCTCCCCTCGCCATCCCGGTGCTAAACAAGGCACTAATCTACATGGCTCTCCGTAATTATGGCGGATCGGCGTTATCCTGGCTGCCATCACAGCCTTTGGAAATAAATGCGCGCGCGGAGAGGCCTCTATTTCTCTTTCGCTTTTCCGATATCGTTATCTTAAGAAATAGGAAAAAAAGGGTTAAGATATCTCCCTAGAGTTACGAGACCGAGGAAATAGAGACCAACATCAACCGCCAAAAGTGAATTTTCGTTCGGTACGGTGGGTATGATTCCTTGGCCCCCGCGTCCGATCGGC
>BOPN01003113.1:16519-34019 GCA_017312705.2 Penaeus japonicus | reverse complement strand
TTTTTATTCCAACTCAGCTTAATCTAGTATAAAAAGAAAGTATCGTCTGTAGTTGCAAATGACGGACATCTAACTCAGACAAACGAACTTTAATGATTTAATAAAATAACACTATGAAATGTCGACCATATAAATGTATGTTTCGTTTTCAATTTTAACAACACATGGCTCGATATTTTCAAGCGAATATCACCTTTACACTTGTAGGTACAATGCACAGAGAACATATATTTTTTAGTTTAGACGCTGGGTCTGAGCAAGTAACAGTAAATATTGCATATCAAGAGAAAACGTTTATATTCTGACTTATTGTATTTCAAACCACGGGGTAAGCAAAGTCGGGAACCGGCTCGATCGTGTAAACAAAACATTTACACACGTTCTAGCACACTATTTGTGATAGATGTTTTGTCACAACTGATGTTCAATATCCTTCAAAAAAATGCATTGCAATAACTAAACTCGTTACACAAGTAAAACAGGTATTATAAGTGGCCCCTCCTCCTTCCCCTCTCCAAAAAAAAAGCTTTTTGAAAATTCCATACAACAGAAATCGATGTTGATCAATGACCTGATATCCCGTTGCACATGAAATACCAGGTGCGTATCGAGTGTAAAAACAATAAATTCGATTTGGTCACAACAAAGAAAATTGTAAGAGAGATTTCGAACGATGAGGCTTAGATGGAAACTTGGCTAATAAAGGAAAACGCCCGGGCAGAGGAAAATTAAGAACTAATCGCAAATTACGAAGAAAAAGACACTAATAGTACCAAGTCCTTGGATTTACTTGCTTCCCTACCCGCCAACATACCCATTAACTGATCTATCTTCCTTTCTATCAATCACCTACAGAATCGATCAATCCAAACAGGTCACGAATAAAGGTAGAGATGCCCATAGAATTTATGATTTTGTCAAAACGCCAGAGAGTAAAAAAGTTAAAACACAGCGACCGAAACGGCGGAGTGGAGACTGCAGCTGAGGGGCAGGATGAGACCGAGACCAAGATGGAGGCACCGAGAATTTCAAGCGGTATCATACGGAAGGAATTTTGACAATGCTCGAAATGTCAAAGCTGAGATAAGGTTAGGGAAAAAAATCTATTTACTTTCAGGAGCGAAACAAAAGGACAGACCTTATAAAGTTACAAACGAGTGTCACAATGGCGTACGATGCAATCGTGCAATATTGAAGCCAGGAAAAGAAGGGCTGCATAATGGAAATGACAACGATTTTCAATTCACAATGCAAGAATAGCTAAGTCAGACGCCAATATTTATATCGCAACATACAGTCTTGCATTCTGCAGCAGTCGCAACAGGTGCCAACAGAGAGGGAGGTCCGGGCGCTGGAGGGCGTCGCTTCCGAGAAGAAAGAAGTCAAGAACTCCTAATGTGGACAGAATAACAGATAATGGCGCGGAAGAGGACGTTCTTTCGACGCTCGGCCATTTGACTCGCAGTTGCGGAAATGTGTCGTGATGATTTTCACAATCAGTTGGAGACTTATGAGGTTACTGTTCTATAAATTCTAGATTGCGAATGTGCTATGCAAGCTAGTAATTCACTTCATTGATCTCGACTACGACATTGTGTGGTGAATCGTGCATTAAGTCCTAGTTTTCAATATTTTCCCTTTGCATTATCTGATAACGTATTCATAGACGTAATAAACTGATTTTATCACTTTTGTAAGAAATGCTCTTTTGTCTATATCTAAAAAAATAATAAGGGTTAAGAAATATAAGTCGTAAAAAATCAAGACTACGTGTCTTAGACGGGCTCCAAGATTCGATATGGCGGATCAAGGTAGTTATTATGCCTGGAAGACATTGCAGCAACAAACCTTTTTTCTGCGTGCTGTGGCTAGTGCTCCCACGCCTACTAGAGAGGGGGCGGGGGTGATGCCCATCGCCATGCATCATGCGGTGATGGCGCGATGGGCATCAGTAATTTTGCCTTATAGACATATGGGACGATGGGAATCGGTGAAAATAATGCAGCTCATGAAGGAGGGGCACGCATATGGCTTTGTATCTGTCACGTGCACACAACAGCACAAGTGATTGGTCAGCTCCAGCGTGTTCCCCGACCAATCGCGGCCTTCTCCGCCTCCGACTGGCGAGGCGATTGGCCGGCAGGTGAGCCACGACCATGGGCACCGAACAGGTGAGAGTTAAGTCCGTGACTCCGGATCATTCCATGATGATCCTGTAATGGCTATAATTTTGGGGCTTCGTGCACCTTCCCCATAATTGTGCTACGTAACACCACGCAGGCGAAATCTCCCAAACACAACCGGCCCTGTGCCTCAGCCCGGCCGTCCGCGCCCACGTTAGCCACGCACGCCGCCCGCCCGTAAACCTTCCAAAGCGTAATTAGGCGATTAATCGGCACCGCTAGAGAATGCCGATTCGCGAATGCGCGAGGCGAAGCTGCCCGTGCAGGAGAATGCATCTTGCGTATGGAAAGGGCATGGGTATGTCTGCGATGAAATAATCTTTTGAGACCAGAGTGCGTGGAATTGCCAAAATGTGTTTTTACTTTTTAAAAATTCCAGCTGGATAATGGTCCTGGCATATGTACTTGGAATTTCTGGTCTAGAAGAGGGGCATCTGGGCATCTGGAGAGGTGTATGTGCACCTGGAGAGTTATCTGTGTGTTGGAACAACAGGCGTGTGTGAAGAGAACATTAGGGTGCCTGCACTGGCAACATGTAACAAAAAATGTTTGGTAAAACAACACACATACACCAACAGTGAGAGGGGATGGAGGGAAGGAGAGAGATGGAGGGAGTGAGAGAGGAAAGGAGGGAAAGGGAGAGAGAGGAAGGGATGGAGAGGGAAGGAGAGGGAAAGGGAGAGGGAGAGCGAGTAAGAGTGAGTGAGTGAGAGTAAATGGGTGAGTAAGTGAGTGAGAGAGGGAGTAATCTTCAACAAACATGGGGCCCTCTGGTCCCCAACATGACAGGCAGAGAGTGTTGTAGCGGGAGAGGCGGAGGGCGCGGTAGGCGGTGGGCGGTGGGCGGTGTGGGTGTGGTGAGGATGCGGGTGGGGGTCGCAGCAGGTGAGGTGTGGTGAAGTTATGACGACCAAACCACCTGTTCCCGCATCGGCCGCAACAAATGTAAAGGCTAGTGGAGGCTGACACTTAATGATGGTGAAGGGCACAGGGGCTGTTGTGCGGTGGGGAAGGAAGGAAGGGACGCCAAGGAAGAGGATCGAGGGCGGCCAAGTGAGTGTTGTGTGATACTGGTCACGCGATGGCGCCGGTACAGGTGTCCTCAATCGCAGCCGCTGTACCCAAGAAGGACACTCAACGACCTCGCGCAAAACAGCAGGGTGAGCTCCCCCCTCCCCCCTTCCTCCACCACACACACTCCCCAACCACCCACCCCCCGTCGTTCGCTCGGCAATTAGGAGTCCTTCGGGATGTGAGGCCTAGGTTTCTTTTACTTTTATTGTTGTCTCTCTCGCTCTTTATCTCTCTCTCTCTCTAGAAAGAGGAGGGAAGGGGGGGGGGGGTTGTAAAGAAAGAGGAGGGAGGAGAGGATAGGGAGAGAAGGTAGGGAAGAGAGTAGGGAGAGAAGGGAGGGAAGAGAGTAGAGAGGGAAAGGGAGGAGGAGGGTAGGATGGGGAGGAAGAGGAGGGAAGAGGAGGGAAGAGGAGGAGGAGGGTAGGAGGGGGAGGAAGAGGAAGAGGAGAGAAGAGGAGGGAGGAGAGTATAGGGAGGGAAGAGGAGAAGGTAAGAGAGCAGGGAGGGAAGGTGAAAGAAGAGAGTAAAGAGGGAAGGAAGAAGAGAGAAGAAGGACGATAGGATAGGGGAGAAAGTGGCGAGAAGAAAGGACAGGGAAGGAAGAGGATGGGACAGGAGAGGAGAGGGACTTAGAAAACGGAAGTGGAAGAGAAAAAGAAAAGAAAATACGCAGGAGGGAGGGAGGAAGAGAGAGGGAGAGGGAAAGAGAGAAAGAGAAAAGGAGGATGAGAGGGAGAAGGAGGAAGAGAAAAGAAGGAAGGAGAGGGAGAGTAAAAGAGAGAGAGAGAGAGAGAGAGAGAGAGAGAGAGAGAGAGAGAGAGAGAGAGAGAGAGAGAGAGAGAGAGAGAGAGAGAGAGAGAGAGAGAGAGAGAAGGAGAGAGAGACTTTAAAAAAACATAGATGGAGGAGACTGACACCAAATTTCAATATTCTGTTATATTGTGTTTCTAAATAAAGTCAGTGTTTTGTGTCCATACATGCATTCATAACATCTACTATACATACATGCAAATAAAACATACAAACGCATACAGACACATAAACAGACAGACATACAGACACAGAGACTCTCTCTCTCTCTCTCTCTCTCTCTCTCTCTCTCTCTCTCTCTCTCTCATACACACGCACACACACACGCACACACACACACACACACACGCACACACACACACAGAGACTCGCCAAGCTCGGGATGGAGGAAGCACGCCAATTTATCAGAGCGCGCGCGCGAGCGAGAACAAGACAAGCGGCAATTTTGAATAAACACCGTAATGCGACGAACACCGGCTCGGAAATTTTTGCATCCGTAATTGCGATTTAAATTACCCGTAAATTGACCCTAATGTGGCTGTAATTAATTGTGGTAATGACCCTGCAATTATTCAAACCGCACACTGTCATTAAACATACATACACATATTAAGATGACTACAACAGTTCTATTAGGCTCCAGGCACAGGTCTTGGCCGGCCCCGTGCGCCAGGACCAGCCGCGGACCGACCACACCGGGGACCGACCGCACCGGGGACCGCGGGCCCGACGGCGGTGCGGCCCGGGCGGTCCACCATCTCCCTGCCGCCGCCGCCGCCGCGCCGCCGCCGGCCCGCGCTCATTACTCGCCCAGACGGAACCAAGACGTGCGATTATTCCCAGATTAGCAAGTTATAAATCACGTGAGAGGTGCGCTAATAAACTGCCACGTGGCAGATCAGCTTCATCTGCCTCCAGCCTTTGGGAGCGCCGTCATCATCCTCAAGAGTATGACAAACGCCCACTCGGCCTCGTGCGCCGCATTGCTGCCTTGGGAGTGAAGCGCACACCTCCTTCGGGTGCGCTAGCGGCCGGGTCAAATATCTGATGAACTGGTCAACGAAAAACTCGGATCATGCAGTGTTCATGATTCATATATGAACAAGGAAAGCGTTGATTTAGAGCATAAGTGGTTGGCATGTTCTGTAGAGCGAAGGAAATGTATAGACCAATGCAAATCAGAAGCGGCCTCCAACTGCGACGGCCGCACGACTGGACTCGCACATGCTTCATAAAATGGCTTTACAGGTGGTCTCAGCGTAATCTAAATGCAGGTGGCTTCAACTGGCGATAAATACACAGGCGACAAGAAGTCTCGAGGAGGAATGAATGCAAAAGTTCGCCCGCAGGAAAACAGGTTTCCGTGCCTTCATAGTAACGAGTCTACAGGTGGTCGATGAATGTACACACGCCCTCGAGGTAACTGCTGGTCGCGTACAGGTGGCCCATAGGGTTGGCGTGTGTATATGCAACTTAAAAGTCTGCGGAGCGAATACAAATGGCCTAAAATAGAAGCAAGCGCAATTTGTAATACGGCTCTAACGGTATGGGTTAAATGTATTTTCATCCGAATCAAGGGTTTCATATATATATTTTTGAGTGTGTTCCTTTTCAGAAAATGATAAAATCCAGGATCTATGAATAAAAGTGAATGGACGGAGAAAGGGAGGGAAAAAGACAGGACATGCACTGAAAAAGGGGAAACCGACCAGGGAATTGTTGACGGAGAGAGAGGGAGGTCGAAAGGGAAAATCCTGGACACGGACTAAAAGCGGAAAACACCGAAGAAGAGTTCCGATAAAACAAACGCACATACACACCATAATTCTCCTTTCCTTAAAAAAAAAGACATGGCTTCACAAATGAGAATAAAACAGTAATAATTGTCATAATACCAATGACAATATCATCAGTATCATACATTGGCATTGTAATGTATCAAAATAAGCATGATGACGATAACAACAAAACTATTTATATAATCAAAATAATATGGTAGACATCTCCAAACCAGCTGCATCTTAACATCAAAATCAATGTTTTGATGCTACCATAAAATTCACCCTCACAAAGGGGTTGAACTTATTACATTTCCCAAATCAATGACATGAAAAGCATACAATAAAACAGGCCTTGGGCCTGCCATCGCATCAACATGATGGTCTGCCTTGCAATGCTCCATATCAATATATTTAGTCTTTGTATCAGGAGGATGACAAATATACCCGCATAATATACACACAAAGGGCAAAGCAGTAAATACAAGATAAAATACAAGATAAAATGCAGATTCATTCTACATTAAGTGGATAGATCTGCAATGGACCAGGGAACAACTTTTGTAAGGGACAGCATGTACCTGTGAACTTGCCTTTCTGTTTTCGTTAACTCTATAATTAGACGAAATACGCTACTGTTAATTAAATAAGACGTGAGGTCCCTGTGAATCTTTTGAAATGAGACAGAGGAAGATGATAGAGAGGAGGGAAGTGAGGGAGGGGAGGGGAGGGAGAAATGAGAGGGAAGGGAGAGGGAAGGAGGGAGGGAGGAAGGGAGGGATAGAAAGAGAGAGAGGGATAGAGAGAGAGAGAGGGGGGGGGGAGAAGGTGCGTAAGTGGGGAGAAAAAGGTTGATAAAGAATAGAATGAAGAAAAAGAGGGAAACGAAATAAGCGAAGGAGGAGGAACGGTGTATGATGCTGGAGTGAGAGCGGAAGGAAAAGGAGGAGAGGGGGTGGAAGGATTACGAAGACCAGGAGAGGGAGGAGTAAGTAGATAAGAAGGAGGAAGAAGAACGAACGAAAGAGCAAAATAGCGAGGCCCCTGCAAGACGGGCAGGGGAAGACACGATAAGAGCCGCTGCAGCGAAGCAGGAAGGTCCACCTCGGTTCCTTCAACGGACCGGGCCGCTCATCAGGCGAGCCCCCACCCCCGTACCCCATCGAGCGAGCCCCACCCCCGTATCCCATCAAGCGAGCCCCATCCCCTTGCCCCATCAAGCGAGCCCCACTCCCACCCCATCAAGCGGGCCCCCCCAACCGGGTAATTGGACACAATTGGCCTTGTAAGACGACGCCGCGGCTAGTCATTACTTGATCCGACACCCAGCGGCCCCGCATGCCAAGCCGCCCTGGCCACCGCGGCGTCGCAACTCCACACACGATTTGCCAGGGCCCTCGGAGGCTCCCGAGTCATCAGCAGGGCACTCGGGCCTACAATCTTACAACCTTAATTACCCGGCGCGCGCTCCCCTCGCCCGCCAGGCCTGCTGCCCTCCCTGACATCATCATCATCATCCCGGAGACCTATCGCGGCGATCATATTAAGCAGGTGGTGAGGACGGGCGGCATCCGAGAGGCGGTGGTGGTGGCGTGGCGTGGTGTGGCGTGGCGTGGCGTGGTGTGGCGTGGTGTGGCGTGGCGTGGCGTGGCATGGCGTTGCTTGCAGATCGGATGCGGATATAGAGCCTCCCTTCTACGGCGGCGGCGGTGGGTGAGCGATCCCCCTCCCCTCCCCCCTATACGACCATAGACGGACTTGAGCAATTTCTGGTCCTTCGTGCAGGGGCGATGACAGAGGTGGTTAATCTGGTCATCCAGCACTAAATTCCGGCCCAGGACGCACCTTACATCTTGGCCATGATCATGCTCCGTGCAGGAGGAGCACCAAATGCAAGACAAGACTGATCATAGACCGTAAGAGTAATTGTTTTATTATCATCTTATATAATTTGTTATTTAGACACTCATCATCATTAAAATAATTTTCATCATTACTATCATATCTATCTCCATCAAAATCATTATCATAATTATATATCTATTTCCTTTCATGGGGGAAGTGACCGAAAATAAATGATTACACGCTCACAAACAAATATCGATTGCTTACTTACGAATGCAATATTTCTTCAAGACCCGTAATCAAGTTGAAAAGACCCCCAAGCATTTGTTCTACATACGAGCACAAACACATCCACACATATACATCAGATGAGTCTCCAGGCCATAACGCTCACGGAATGCGTAATCAAGAAATACTTAATGCATTGAGAATTTTTACTTACACGTATTATACCTTCATTCTTTGCAACTGTCTTCAACCGTTTCTCTCTCAGCTGTTTTTTTAATGATTTGCAGAGCGTGATTCAGATATGTATATTTCAAATATATCATTTAAATTCTCTCTCTCTCTCTCTCTCTCTCTCTCTCTCTCTCTCTCTCTCTCTCTCTCTCTCTCCTTGAGCCCAAAGAGGGACTAAGATTGGGGTGAGGATAACCTAAGTTACCTCATCCTTTTGAGATGTATGTAATCACTTGTCTCAATAAACTCGTCAAAGTCAAAAGTCTCTCTTTCTCTCTCTCTCTCTCACCCTTCGTCACTGTGTATCCATTCTCGTTCCTTTTTCTCCACATCATCTCTTCCTATTCCTCATTCTCTTTTCTTCTCACAACCTCCTCCTCTTCTTCTTCTCGTCCCCTGTTTTTCCTTTTCCTTCCTATTAAAACCTCTACTCCTTCTCCTCCGCCTCTTCCTTTTTTATCTTCCTTCTCTTCCTCCTCTACCCATCTTCCTGCATTCTTCTCCTCCTCTTCCTCTCTTTTCTTCCTCATCTTTCCTTTTCTTCTTCTCCTCCTCTTTCTTCTCTTACTCGTCATCTTTCTCCCCCTTTTCCTCCTTTTCATGATCCTTCTTCTTCTCCTCTCCCTCCTTTCCATCATTATCTCCTCCTCCGCTCCCTCTCTTTCATTGTCTTCCTCTTCCTCCCTTTTATCATCCTTCTTTCTCTCCTCTCTCTCTCTCTCTCTCGTTCATCCTCCTCCTCATCCTCATTCTTCTTCTTTTTCTTCTCCCTTTCCTTCTCCTCTCCCTCCCTTTCGTCATCTTTCTCCTTCTCCTTTCCCTCTCTTTCACCATACTTCTCTTCTTCTTTCCTCATCTTTTTCCTCCTCCTTTCCCTCTCCTTCACCATCCTTCTCCTTCTCCTCCTCCTCCACTTTTCCCTCTCTTTCGCCATTTTTTTTTTCTTCTTCTTCTTCTTCTTCTTCTTCTTCTTCTTCTTCTTCTTCTTCTTCTTCTTCTTCTTCTCCTTTTCCTCCTCCTCCTTTCCCTCTCTTTCGCCATTTTTTCTTCTTCTTCTTCTTCTTCTTCTTCTTCTTCTTCTTCTTCTTCTTTTCCTCCTCCTCCTCCTCCCCTTCCTCTTTCCCTCCTCCCCAAAGGCAACAAAGAAGCCTCGTTCCAAACTTTCCCTCCTCCAACCGATAGTCCAGCCTCTCCTTGCCACCGAGGCCCCGCGATCAACATTTCATGCAGGATGTAATGAGGCGCCACTCGGGTCGTTGCGGCCAGGCACACCATTTCATATTCTGTGCAGGGCTTCGTCACCGGGCTACGCTGTCCCCTGGATATGGGTGCTTAATGTCTCTCTTTTTTTTTTTTTTTTTTTTTTTTGCTTCGTTTTGCTGGGTTAGGTTTTCCTGTTGGAATATTAGCGTGAAAATAGACAGTCAGGGAAAGGGAGAGCAAAATTGCGTTCTTGAATGCGAGGAGCGATTGCTAAGGTTGTTGCTCTGGATATAGAATGCGGGAAATCATCGGAGATATCAACGAAAACTTCCAGGGGGATTTCAAGCCCCCCCCCCCCAGACATACCTGTAACATCTTGCCCCCACCCACGTTGCGCATCCGTCCACCGCCCACGCCGCCCATCCTTCCACGGGTAGAAGGGCCTCTTTCAGGAAATGTCTTTTTTTCCAGAGTAACATGTGGGGTCCTGCACGTGGCTAATTGACATATCATCAACAAATCTCGGGTCGCAACTGGATGACCGCTATCCTAGAACCCGACCCGAGGATGGATTGTAATCAGCACTCGACGCATCTGCACTAATAAGGTGACCACAGGAAAGATGGCGATTTCCTCTTCCTCTGTGTGCTAGGTGGTCTCCACACACACACACACACACACACACACACACACACACACACACACACACACACACACACACACACACACACACACACACACACACAACAAACAATCAGCTCCCCTCCCCCTACATGCACACACGCACACGAACACACACGCCTCCACGGTGGTCCCGGAACTCGTGTCTTTCAATGGAATGCGAAGGAGCGCAGAACTTGTGTTATCCCGAGAGCCGACTCCTACTCCAACTCCTATCATCCTCTTTTCTGTGACTGGACACCGCGTTTGGTAACTGGAGTAATACGATACAAATGTTATTATGTAACAGATGCGCTGAACTGCCATACAAACAATAAAAGTCACTTAAAAAGGATTAAACCTACAATTTGCAAATGTAATTATGTAGAGAGAGAGAGAGAGAAAGAGAGAGCGAAAAAAAGACGGAGCTAACGCGAAACACTACAAGACAAGATCCCCGACAATTTTCTTAACTCGTTTTACAGACTGAGGGGAATAAGGGACAGAAGAAGAAGAAGGAGGAGGAGAAGGATCCCCATCCCATAACCCCATAAGGAGAGGGGGGGGGGGGGAGAGCAAGGAAGAAGGGGGGGGGGCACCGACCAACACAGCCACATATACATTACCTGCCATAATTATTACTCTCATTCGGAAACACAAACCCACGTCCAGTTAATTGCTCCTTTTGAGAGTGTAAGCGCTTTTAATGCCTGGATGGGCAATAATGGGAAATTAATATTCATTGCCGTATGGAAGAGGCGTGTCTTATGCTGGAATCCGTTTAAGATAATTGCCGGTCTCGCAGTGCCGAGACAATGACGCCGTGTGTTTTATTAGTCGCCGACGGGGAGCGGCGTGGACATCTTCCCGGCCCTGCGATTCATCATCGGCGCTCGCGCACGCCCGCCCGCTCGCTCGCCCGCCCGCTCGCCCGTACGATTCTCGAACGCGGCTCTGCTTACATGTGTTCCCCGCATGCTATTACAAGCCTTTTTCTTCTCGGGGAAAACGGCGCGAGTACCTGCAGATACGGCCCCTTGTCGGCGTGTGTGTAGCTGTTTAGGGGGTTGGGGTCGTTGGGAGGGGGCAGAGAGGGGAGGAGGGGGGAGGAAGTGAGGGGAGAGGGAGGAAGGGAGGGAGAGGGAGAGGGAAAGAGAGAGAGAGAGAGAGAGAGAGAGAGAGAGAGAGAGAGAGAGAGAGAGTAGAGGAGGGAGGGGGGCGTTGTGGCACAGTGTCCAACATGACTCTCTCTTGTCGACAACAGACTCGACGCCTACGTGAGGACATCCGAGTACCACAAATCACACACAAAAAAAAAGAAGAAAAAGAAAAGCAACCATACCTCGCCCACGTACCGCTAATCAAATACGAACACACAAGCTTCTCCTCCAAACGCAACGAAAACAATATCAACATCACTAACAATACGCCCGAAACAACCAAGAGAAACACAGAACGACGAAGTACAATAACAAAACGAAATTTCCTCGCACATCCCCAGCACATCGTGAGAGCATGTGGGCTCCATCACCTCATCATCTTGTACAACAACATAGAACCCGTACCAACATCAGCAGGGTCCGGCCGCACCTCCCATGACGCAAGATTCCGCCACACTACACCTGCAACAGCGCCATGATCAACACACTATCTGATCACCCTAAACACTTAGGTGTAAGGGTAGGGGGAGGGGGGAAGGGGGGGAGGGAGGGATAGAGGAGGGAAGGAAGGAAGGAGGGAGGGACAAAGGAGGGATGGAGGGAGATAGGGAGGGAGAAAAGGGGAAGGAAAAGAGAAAGCTGTGTGAGAATTCAGAAGGAAAGAATGGATAAAAATGTTGGAGAAGATGAGGAAGAGTGACCAATAGACAGACAGACAGAGAGAGAGAGAGAGAGAGAGAGAGAGAGAGAGAGAGAGAGAGAGAGAGAGAGAGAGAGAGAGAGAGAGAGAAGAGGGGGGGAAGGAGAGGGAAAGGGAGAGGAATGAGACAGAAACAAAGACAGAGAGAGAGAGAGACAGAAAGAGGGAGAGAGAGGGAAAGAGAGAGAAAGAGGGCGGGAGAAGAAGAGGAAGAGGGAGAGGAATGAGAGAGAGAGATGGAGAGAGAGAGAGAGAGAGAGAGAGAGAGAGAGAGAGAGAGAGAGAGAGAGAGAGAGAGAGAGAGAGAGAGAGAGAGAGAGAGAGAGAGAGAGAGAAAGAGGGCGGGAGAAGAGAGGAAGAGGGAGAGGAATGAGAGAGAGAGAGAGAGAGAGAGAGAGAGAGAGAGAGAGAGAGAATAAGATGGTGAGAGTAGAATGGAACAAATATACTTTATATAAGGAACCAGAGCATCATTAGACACGAATGAAAACCCAGAATACAAAACCAGACGAAGGAGAAGGAGAGGAGAGGAGAGGAGAGGAAGAAGCAAGAACGCGAGGGAGGAGGAGCATCTCGCAGGATGAATGTGACGGGCGAATAGACCGAACGAGGAAGAAGAACAGCGGAGAAGAACATGATGAAGAGGAGTGCGAGACCTTTCACGGCGGAGGACTCACGAGGGATGACCTGCCAGCTGACCCGTTATTATACCTCCCTCGCTCACGCCCACCCGCTAACGCCCATCTGCTATCAATCACACCATTAACTACTCCCGTGGCAGAATTTAGTGCTCTCTTGGTAGCATATGGCCGATGATTACAGCCTTTCAGCCCGACCACCTTCCCCGGCTCTCGGAGGGACCCGGGCAACAGCGTTACGCCCCCCTCACTAAATCTTCCCCCTGTGTCCTAACTCATTCCTCGGAACAATGTTTTGACCTACTCCTTTTCCACATTGTCATCCCTCACGTCTTTACAGCGTTCTCATTAACACGGATATTCTTCTCTTGTTGTTTTACAGGTGATCAACATGAGGTATGTGACAAAAGGGATTCTGGATGAGGCAGTGGAGAGGGAAGGAGAGGGATGGGGAGGGAAGGAGAGGAAGAGGGACTGGGACGTGAACGTGGAACTCCAATGAAATGTGAGAGCTATTAGCTGAAGAGTACGTCTCGTGATTGCGACAAGGTTGATTTTATTTTGCTGTATAATCCTGAATACTTCTTAAAAAATAACATAAATATCATAACTTAATAAACGGCGATTAAATAGCTCACAACACAACGGCTATCGAAAAGCAAACAGTTAAAGTCTTCGTACTATCACCCATTCACGGCCACAAGAAGTACGAAATGCATTATCACCGCAAAATACAACAACACCGTGGAAAGCAACTTCCATTACCGGCGACCACATTTCCCGAAATCCCTTACCAAGGCCCGGCGCTGAAGACGACGTCCGACGAAGACAGAGCCGCGGGTAGCGAGGTGGCGGCGGAGGCGAGGATGGGGAGGGCAAGGGTCAGGAGGCACTGCGGGATCCCATGTCCAGGTAATGACCTCCTGGTGGTCAGTAGGACTCCCGGCCCCGCCCCCCTGCACACACCTACCGCCAGCCATAAACCTCGCCAACACACTAATCTGACTTAATGTACACTCGGCGACTTTTACCGCTTGCTGCTACTTAGACCCCGAGACACTAAAACACGCAAACGCCGAGGAAGAAGGCCAATAAAGAGAGGATATATCGTAGATTTTCTGGAAAAAGATTGCCGACTATAACGTTTTCCTTTGTATACGCCCAATTAGTTTCCTTGGCAATTTTCTGGGACTAAAACTACAAAAACTATTACTTCGGACCCGCGGATTCCCTGTGTAAACAAACCACCTTTTTTCATCTTTGGCAATCTTTTTCACTGGGAAGCGCGACGGGTAAGTTACACGATTCAGAGGATGATTGGCGGAAATGGTTTTCGTGAACAACAATGAAAACGAGTGGATACAGGAAAACGATAATGGCAATAATAGCAAGTATCTAGAGGAAGAAAATACTAAATAGTATTCAACGTAGAAAGAATATAATAATAATGATTTCACGAGGGAAAAAAAAATATATCAGCATCCACTATATGAGGAGGGTGAAGGAAAAGACTAAGGTGATGACTACGAGAAAGAGAAGAAAATGCGAAAGACGAAAAGAATAAGAATATCCGACGGAAGGATATACCAACTCAAGCGAAGAAGAGCAGGCGTAGGATATGAATAATGATTGACGACGCTAGATCCCCCCCCCCCACACACACACACACATATAGAGAAAAAGCAGAGCAGAGAAAAATGAAGAAATTTGGAAGAGATGAAAAGGTGGGGGGAGTGGACGGATGGTGACGGCGAAGAATGGGACTATTAATAATGATAATATAAAAATAATAATATCTAAAACAATAATAAACACAAAGAGGAGGATGAAGAATAGAAAAAGAGAAAACATTGAAATGGGTAAAAAGGGTAAAAAGGGAGAGGAAAGAAAGATTAGTGATACTGAAGACGATGAAGAAGAAAAATAAGAATACGAACAAGATGAAAAAGAAGCAGTGGAAGAAAGAAAAGCGGAAATAGAAGATGATGATAAAGATGAAAAGAAGAGGAAGAAGAAGACGAAGAAGAAGAAGAAGATGAAGAAGAAAAGGAAGGAGAAGGAGAGGAAGATGAAGAATCCGGATTAAGAGCTCGCCCCCTCGCCTCATCATGCCACAGGGCCATTGTTTCGCCAGTCAAAACCTTCCACGGGTAGTTAAGTTGAGTGATTGATGGCGGAGGGCGGGGCGCTGTGGGCGTGAGAGGGGGAGGTATAATAACAGGTCAGCTGGCAGGTCATCCCTCGTGGCCCGACTGTAAAAAATCCAACCTCTGCTCTTACGCCAGCGTCCGTGCGTGGAGCTTTACTTTTATTGCCGGCGCTGATACGCCATTCATCACACTCGATTCCTAACTGGTCCTGCTCGCGCGATTAGGCTCACCGGGCTACGTAGGCTGACGAGGCTAGGAGAATTGGGGGATGGAAGGGGGGGGGGGGTGAATTTCGTTACCGTCAGGAGGTTTGTTTTGCCTGAACGAGTGTAACGCCAAAGACTTGTTTATGTTCGAGGGGGTTACTATAATGGGTAGGGCGATGACACGATTTAATCTAGAAAATGGCGTCAGCTAACAAATCACCTCCGTGAAAAGGGATATTTTATTCAGTAGTCAAACTTTACAATCACCCTGAACCACCATCTGAAGTTGAAATTCTTCCCATATCCTCAAGATTTCAGCAATTGCCTAGAAGAATGCTCAGTTTTCATACATGTTTCTTAAGGACTTACGCGGATCCTAATTACCATCCTTCTTCTTCTGATACTGTCTTCGAAAACCAGAGTTGCTGGCCTTCGGCACGGTCGCCTCCAAAAGCCACGTCCCAAAGCCTCTACGCTATGTTGACCTTTACACACAAAACCTTTTTTTTTGCCAATTTTCACTACACGCTTCACAAACCATCTCCCCCATTTGCCCCCCCCCCCTCAAAAAAAAAGTTTTCCTAGTGACGACGCCGGACAAGACAGATGAGGAAGGACGTCCTCTTCAGCCAATCGAGCGACGAACCGCTGGACAATGGTTCGCTCACCTCATTTGCCTGATAATGAGCTCATGTTTACGGAATTGATGTCCTTAACGACAAAACGACAAATGGTCTCCGCGGTGAATGGATGTCCCAGGGAAATGGGATGCCGAAGAGGTAAAGGGGAGGAGGGTCTGTGACAAGGGGAGGGAGGGTAAGGGGCAGTCAGTGTGACGCGATGACACTGGTGACTCGGTCATTCGTTTTTCCCTTCGCATTTTATCAGTCTCGTGGATTCTGTCATCTACTGTCCTTCTACACACAAAAACACGCAACAAACCGACCCACACACCTAAACACCTATACACACACAATGTAAATATATATTATATATATATATATATATATATATATATATATATATATATATATATATATATATATATATGTGTGTGTGTGTGTGTGTGTGTGTGTGTGTGTGTGTGTGTGTGTGTGTGTGTGTGTGTGTGTGTGTGTGTCTGATGCGTATCTATCTACCTATCTATATATGTATATAACACTTTTAGTCGCAATAAACGTGACAGGCTAATTACATCTCATGTTTGTAAGAGAGCTTCGTATGTTTCTGGTGCCATTAACAAGCAACTCCGCATAATTTCTTGGCCAAATGGATAAGGGAGTTAAATTAACCACCTATCGATTAGCCCGATTTGTTTGCTGGGATGGACATTTAGGGCGTACATGCAGACCTTTTCGTTCCTCATCTACATGTCCCACTACAATTATATGTTTAGTTGACTATGGATTCCTATTCCTTCCTTGTTCTCTCTCTCTTTCTTTCCCTCCTTCCTCTTCCCTCTCCCTTCCCCTTCTCCCCCTACCCAATATCTCTCCCTCTACCTCTCCCTCTCCCTTTCTCTTCTTCTCTATCCGCGTGCTAGTGGGCCATCTGTCGCGTGAGCATGTCGCAGCCTCGCCCCACTGGACATACAAGACAACTGGAGCTGTCCATGCATTCTGGCCTCCCCATCACTATGCGCCAATGATGCCCATAAGAAAGCTCCGTCGTGCATGACACCGATGGACAGGACGCGCTCTACATTCCTCGGTACGTTTCCCTTCGACGGCGGCCGGAAGGGGAGACAAGACAAGAAGAGAGAGGAAGAGGAAGAGGAAGAGGAAGAAACAGAGAAAGAGAAAGAGAAAGAGAGAGAGGGGGGAGGGGTAGGAAGAGGGGAGGGAGAGAGAAAAGAAGAGAGAGACAGAGTGTGAGAGAAGAAAGAGTGAGACAAGAGACAGGAAAAAAAGAAAACGCCAGAGACTCCTTGACTCCCATAGGTTCTGACGAGGCAGGGTTCCCCGCCGCGAGTTACACGTGTTGAGGCAACTTTACCTGGTCGTGGGAGGAGCTCGCGCCACCCGCCCCTCGCCTGTCACTCACCCATAGATCTATAGATTCTGGCATAAAGACATGTTCGCTAACTACTCCATTCATCTTAGCATTCGACAGAGTATATGTGTATGATTATATATATATATATATATATATATATATATATATATATAAATATATATATATATATATATATATATATATATATATATATATATATATATATATATATATATATATATATATATATATATATATATATATATGTGTGTGTGTGTGTGTGTGTAAGTATATACACACAAACATCCATACACATACATATGACTACATATCCACGAACCATTTACTCAATAAACCAATAAATTAGCCCAAACTGATGAATATAGTGAACATAAAAAATAGAAATCTATTCGAGTCCCACTTGGACATCCCAGCCCCCCAATCGAACGCGTCCCCTTGACCTTAAAAAGACCCTAATGCCACATTCCACAAAAAAGGGCCAACAGGTGCCGTCAACCCCCTACCCTCCCACCCCTTAAACCTACCACCCTTCTCCTCTTACCTGTTGTTAGAATTTCCAAAATCACATTAAGTTAAGGTCCGAGTCCATTCCCATGAAAAAAATACACAGCCGTTCAC
>BOPN01003112.1:148381-165881 GCA_017312705.2 Penaeus japonicus | reverse complement strand
ACGCACACACTATAAAAGATACAATCCCACCAAGACATCTCAAAAAAGGTAAAACTGACGCCAGAGTCACACTGCACACGTGACTGAGACCAGCTGGCAAAAACATAAACCCCCTTACCCCCCTTAAACCCTTTGTATTTCTCTCTCATTTACTCCCTCTCTCTCTTTCTTATATATATATATATATATATATATATATATATATATATATATATATATATATATATATATATATATATATATATATATATATATATATATATATATATGTATGTATGTATGTATATATACAGTTAACGTCTCTCTCTCTCTCTCCCTCCCTCCCTCTCTCTCTCTCTCTCTCTCTCTCTCTCTCTCTCTCTCTCTCTCTCTCTCTCTCTCTCTCTCTCTCTCTCTCTCTCTCTCTCTCTCTCTCTCTCTCCCCACTTCCCTCCTTCCCCCCACTTCCCTCCCCTCTCTCTCTCTCTCACACACAAACAGCTGATCGAAGTGGAACGATTCCTCAAGGGAAGTTCTGTGGGTAAACATTCTCAGCACTGTAACGAGTAAAGGTTTTTTTTCCGAGGTATATCCATAAGGAGAATCACATATCAGGGAGATGGCTTCACTAAATAGGATGTTTATCTTTGAAATTGACCTTGAATTATTCTTATAAGGAGACAGAGAGATAGATACGGAGGTATGTAGGTTGATAAAAAAAAGAGATAGATAGCTAAATAGATAGATAGAAAGATTGTAAACCGAGATAAAGATAGATATATAGACAGATAGACAGAAATAGAGATACATAAATTGACTGATATATATATATAGCCTGATTGCAGATAGATAAGTAGACAGTTAAAAAGACACAAGAAAAAAAAGAAAGAAAAAATAATGAGGGATAATCATTAAGTTGTTTCGACACAACAATTTCTCATAAACCGTGAAATGTTTACAAGGACACTACCTTGTTACATGCTGGAACACCATGCTTCCATGTCATAATCTCATGAACAGAATGACTTAGCTTATCACAAAGAGATGATTCACGGTTGCGGGTAAGACCTGACACGCGAGAAATGATGAAGAACAATCATTTTATCAGGACATTAATTTGCGAGATCCTCCATGAACTGCGATAATTAGAGAGCGTCCTTGCAGAATTGCAATATGTCTTGAATTACTTCCGCCTCGTATCTGTTTTTTATTCCGACATCGCAAATGAAAGCAAGTGAAAAAAACACACATGCACACATACACGCACTCACACACACACACACACACACACATACACTGACACACACTCACACACACACTCACACACACACACATACACACACACACACACACACACACACACACACGCATACATACATACTTACATATATAAATATATATATATGTATATATATATATATATATATATATATATATATATATATATATATATATATATATATATATACATATACACACATATATATCCTAACATAAACATAAACGACACACAAAAGGTTTCCCAAATTGGATCATAGTCGCGCCGAGCCATAACGTCCCCGCATGATCTATATTTTGCAATATTCTGCAAGGTGAAGGCGCTCATAACAGCGACATCTCCGTCTTGTTCATTGTTCTTCGGGTGAACCGAGGATGAGCCAAGGGACAGATATGCCAACCAAGGTCTTCCTCTTGGGAGGGATGTAAGGGAGAGGATAGGTGCCATGACTTATGCCGGAAAAGGTCTTTCAGGTCTCTTTCTCTATCTCTATGTCTGTCTCTCTCTCTCTTTTTTCTCTCTCTCTATCTCTCTTTCTTTGTTTTTTTTGGTGTCCCATTCTCTCTCTGTCTCTCTCGCTCGGGGTCTCATTTTCTCTCTCTCTCTCTCTCTCTCTTTCTCTCGGTTTCCCATTCTTTCTGTCTCTCTCTCTCTCTCTCTCTTTCTCTCGGTTTCCCATTCTTTCTGTCTCTCTCTCTCGCTCTCTCTGTCTCTGTCTCTCTCTCTCTCTCTCTCTCTCTCTCTCTCTCTCTCTCTCTCTCTCTCTCTCTCTCTCTCTCTCTCTCTCTCTCCACTTCCCTCCTTCCCCCCACTTCCCTCATCTCTCTCTCTCTCTCACACACAAACAGCTGATCGAAGTGGAACGATTCCTCAAGGGAAGTTCTGTGGGTAAACATTCTCAGCACTGTAACGAGTAAAGGTTTTTTTTCCGAGGTATATCCATAAGGAGAATCACATATCAGGGAGATGGCTTCACTAAATAGGATGTTTATCTTTGAAATTGACCTTAAATTATTCTTATAAGGAGACAGAGAGATAGATACGGAGGTATGTAGGTTGATAAAAAAAGAGATAGATAGCTAGATAGATAGCTAAATAGATAGAATAAGAGTAAAAACAAGAAGAAAAAAAGGAAAAAAAAAAGAAAAAAAAAGGGAAAGCAGGGGATACGCTTCTACTCCCAAATATTTCTTTAGGCAAAAACAAACACTGAGAAAAAAAGTGACGAAACCTTTTTCTTCATCTGAGATCTTTGCTTGCCTCTGGGAATATGATTTTTTCACATACGATACAAAAACTTTATTCACGTAACGGACCGAAGGAATGAACAAATGTAACGAATCAGTATAGCTCCCATATATGTATATGTACGTGTATATATACGTATATATATATATATATATATATATATATATATATATATATATATATATATATATATATATATATATATATATAGAGAGAGAGAGAGAGAGAGAGAGAGAGAGAGAGAGAGAGATAAACAGACAGATAAATAGATACATAGAAAGAGAAAGCGAGAAAGAGAGAGAGAGAGAGAGAGAGAGAGAGAGAGAGAGAGAGAGAGAGAGAGAGAGAGAGAGAGAGAGAGAGAGAGAGAGAAAGAGAGAGAGAGAAAGAAAGAGAGAAACACACACACACAAAAAAAAAATAAATAAATAAAAAACTCAGCGGTTCGGAGTCCCATCCAAGAGTCACCTTCATGATAACGTCTCTCAGTGTATAATTTCCAGTAATAAGTTCCGGGAAGGTTCTCAAGTCTGTACGAAGGTGTTGATCCTCCCAATGACGTCATTTGGCATCATAACAGCTCATGAACTGTTGCAGCGCCATGGGAATTATGTTGTTAAATTGCAATGGCGATGTTGGGAGTTATCTCTACTAAAGTTTGTAGCAACATTATGTTAATTTAATGCATATTTTAACGATGTACTTATGTAACTTATCATCATGAATAATTACTGATTTCTTTTCGAGAATATATCGTGTTTATAAAAAGGAAAACATTATATAAAAAAGTCTACTGCTGTTTTAACGGGTAACTCTTCTTCATGCAAGAAGGGCCGATAAACGAAATATTTTTGGTTTATACAATGAGAAACGAATTAAATTGATATGAATCTTCGAGTTTGATATATGAAAAGAAGGCCTAAGATGACAAGCTTTTGATTGTTTCTTCTATTTCGGGCTACGAGCAAATACAAAATGGCGGACAGAGTTGCTTGATGATGATGATGATGATGATGGTGATGATGATGATGATGATGATGATGATGATGATGATGATACTACTGTTACAACAACAACAACTACTACTAATGAAAATGATAAATATAATAATAACATTAATGATAAAAATGATGATAATAATGGAAGTAATCATAATAATAACGATAATAAAGATAATAATAATAATAACAATGATAACAATAAAAATATTAATAATAATAGCGATAACAATATGATGAAGGGGGCGATAATAAAATCCTATGACGATATACAACCAATAAAAAAAGAAAAAAAAGAAGAAAAAAAAAATTAAAAGTAAACTCCCTTCCTAATTATGAATAAAATTAAGCCTACACGTTACCGCTCATATTGGATAATATCATATAATGAAAGTAAAAACATAGCTTGTTTACCTTTCATAGCCCCCGCCCCCCCATTTCCGGACCCGCCTGCCGCCTCCGTGTATACATTCGTAATTTTGAAAGTTAATCAAACTTGATAAAATTACATCTTGCGCACTACATTAAAATTCCAATGACAGGACACGACACTTTTATTTTCTATTTCTTTTTGAGTGATAAAGGGATAAGAGAGAGGGAGGGAGGGAGAGGGAGGAAGGAGAGAGAGAGAGAGAGAGAGAGAGAGAGAGAGAGAGAGAGAGAGAGAGAGAGAGAGAGAGAGAGAGAGAGAGAGAGAGAGAGAAGGAGAAAGAAAAGGGGACTTAGAGAGAGAGAGACAGAGAGGGAGAAGGAGAGAGAGAGAGGGAGAAGGAGAGAGAGAAAAGGGGGAATTAAAGAGAGAACAAGAGAGAGATTTTTAAAAATGTAGTCAAAGCCGAGGTCTGTCATGCAAATTACTAAAAATTCTAATGTGAACCTGATGGTCATTATATATGCAAATGCCATGGCTGGAACAGTGGTTATAATGATCCCAATATAAAGTATAATGCAGATGGCGGCCATGACGTGCGCTGCAATATCACTGATGACGTAATGTGCAACAGAAAACAATGCAAAATGGCATCAGTTGGTTTAATAGATTTTTGACTAATGATGAAAGCATTATTTTCTCGCTTTTTGTGTGCGTTTAGAAAAATCTTTCGATGATAATTTTGCAATATTGCAAGTGACGGAAACAATAATAGTAATGGAAACGGAAGTATTAATGGTTGTAGTAGTAGTATTGGTAGTAGTAGTAGTAGTAATACCATTATTGTTATTATTATCATCGTCATCATTAGTAATAATAGTAGAAGTGGTAAGACTATTGGTAATAGCAACGGTAATAAGGAAAATACTAATAGCAGCATTAGTCATAATATATGAAAATAATCGTAATTACAAAATGACGGTGATGGCATTGGTTATAGTAATAGCAACACCATCATAACAATAATGACACTAACGCTCGTGCGGTCATCACCACCACCCTCATTACTCACCATGACCTATCATCGCCATTGCCTCGCGCAAGTTACGATTCTCATTACTGTAATGAGTGATTACATCAATAAAGTTAAGAGCGTCGTGCCAGACACCACCATCTGCTGAATCTCATTAAAGAACTCTCTAAGTCTCGTAACGGCGTCAGAGAGAATAAAAGGCATTCACTCTGCATTTGAAGAGACTCAAACAGGACACACACACTCTATTTTGTTAAACTCGTCTCTGTTTAAAACTCTCCCACGCACAGACTCTTTCGAACTCTTCTGCATCCGTCTCTCTCTCTCGAGCTTCCAAGAAGTGAGTGAATCTCTTGTGCACACACACACTGCTCCTTGCTCATTGGAGGAGTAGGCTGGTTTTACTTGCCCGGTAGGCGTACCAGCCGATCTTGCTTGGTTCCAGAACTTGTACTTTTATCTAAAATCCAGGAGAGTCTTTGGATGTACTTGTGTCATAGTAACTCTTTCTCTCTCTCGCACAGTTTCTTTTTTAAACAGTCGCTCTTGAGGATTTATTTTTATTTTTTTTTTTTGTCTCTCACATTTCTATAGGTTCCACTTGACCCATATCCCACTTGCATCGCTGAGCCTTCTCTTTATATATATACTTTTTATATCTTTTCTTATTTGTTTTTGTTAATAATTCGGTATGAAGGGGGTAATAATCTGAAAGGGGTTTTACATTCTCGTTCTTACATTCCCATTCGGGTACCGTTTATGTCTGTAGCAACTTCTTGTTTCCAGAGAACATTTTCCCTTTAATGCAAACTTTAGCTCCCATGATAAGTTTCAGTTCATCTATTTGCGCTGCTTTTACCCCCGCGGCTCCCTTGCCTAAATCTTTATCTGTGTCTTACGTGTACCCTATAAAATCCATTACCTCTATAAATCTTAGTCCTGGACACACTTTTCTCCGACGCAGATTGAGTTTCTTCTGAGGAGCAGCGTAAACCGCGCTCGTAACTTATCTCAATCTTCTCGTCCTCGCTGTCCCCTCGAGTCTCTTCTCCCTCTCTCTCTCTCTCTTTCTTTCCCTCCCTCCCTCCCTATCTCTCTCTCTTCTCTCTCTCTCTCTCTCTAAATCCCCGGTCATGAGCCCTTAAGTCTATCGCCTCATACGTCGCCATTCAAGACGCGTACCCCTCCACAAAGACCCTCGAATATCAGCCCATAAGCCTCGCTCCGCTAATAGTCGCCAGAAGTTGGCTATTTGCTACGCCTAGGCCTAAGGTCTTGGGGCTGCCGTTGGGCGTGATTCCTCTGCCGAGACGCTCTGTGTCGTCCATTTGTCGCGCGGTATTTACCGATGTGAATGGGTGGCGTGGGAAGGGGAGGGTGTGGACTATTTCTGAGGAGAAGGAGGAGGAGGAGGAGGAGGAGGAATGGGAGGAGGAGGAGGAGGAGGATGAGGAGGAGGAGGAGGGGGAGGAGGAGGAGGAGGAGGAGGAGGAGGAGGAGGAGGAGGAGGAGGAGGAGGAGGAGGAGGAGGAGGAGGAGGAGGAGGAGGAGGAGGAGGAGGAGGAAAAAGAAGAAGAAGAAGAGGAGGAGAAGGAAGAAGAGGAAGAAGAAGAAAAAGAAGAAGAAGAAGTAGAAGAAGAGGAGAAGGAGAAGGAGGAGAAAGAGCAGGAGGAGGAAGAGGAGGGGGGAGGGGGGAGGAGGAGGAGAAAAAGAAGAGGAGGAGGAGGAGGGGGAGGAGGAGGAGGAGGGGGAGGAGGAGGGGGAGGAGGAGGAGGAGGAGGAGGAGAAGGAGAAGGAGAAGGAGAAGGAGAAGGAGAAGGAGGAGGAGGAGGAGGGGAGGAGGGGGGAAGAGAAGAAGAAGAGGAGGAGGAAGAGAGAGAGAGAGAGAGAGAGAAGAAGAAAGGAGAAAGGAGGGGAAAGGAGGGAGAGGAAAAGAGCAGGAGGAGGAAGAGGGAGGAGGAGGAGGAGGAGGAAAAGGGAGGAGGGAGGAGAAAGAGGAGGAGGAGAAGAAAGAGAGGAGAGAGAGGGGAGGGGAGGAGAAAGAAGAGAGAGGAGAGAAGAAGGAAAAGAAAGGAAGAGAAAGGAGAGGAGGAGGAGGAGGAAGGAGAGAAGGAGGAGGAGGGGACCAGTGGGCAGCAGAAGCAAACAATTTGGAATAGGAAAAGGAGAGGAGGAAAGAGAAAGAGAAGAGGAGAAAGAGAAGGAGAAGGAGGAGAGTGTTCCCTATGATTTGTCGCCGTTATTCGGTACTCCACCATCACCTGCAAAGTAAAGTCAACAACGACACGCGGAAATAAAATTCAAAACAGCCCAGTGCTCAATTACCATGAAGAATACCCGGCGCCGTGCGTAATCGTTAGCGCTTATGAGAGACTATACGACCCAGCCATACTGTGTTATAAAATTCTCCCCCCCCCCCCCCACCCCCCCCCCACCTCCCAAGGTCATCCATAACCGGGCTGGGAAAAGAGCGCTCGGCGAGACTCAACAAGGAAGCGAAAAAGCGCTCAAAAAACACAATTTGATTCCGGCACGAGCGCTTGTACGGAAGGGTAGGGAGGGAGGGAGGGAGAGGGAGGGAGAGGGGGAGAGGAAAGACGGCGGAAAAGGGGGAAAAATAAGAGGAGGAAGAGGAGGATGGCGATAAAATATTTGTCACATCAACGAATCAGAGAGAGGAGGAGGAGGAGGAAGAGGAGGAGGAGAAGAGGAGAAAGAGGAGGAAGGAACTTACGGCTCATAGAAGATTAGTGAAATTGGAAGTAGTTCAGGAGAAAGACCCTCTGGTCAGAGAGCGCACCGAAAGGGGGTGCCGTGAAATAAAAATCTCCGCGGGGGTACAGACTCTCTTTTGAAGATCCGAGGTCCTGGAGGAGTGGAAGTGGGCTACATGCTGTCTAGGATGCTTTGGGATGAGCCCGGAGAAAGGAAAGTAGGGAGTGGGTAAGGGTAGGGGTAGGGGGGGTAGGAGTAGGGGTAGGGGTAGAGGTACGGGTAATGGTAGGGGTAGGGGGTAGGGGTAGGGGATAGGGTGAGGAGGAGGAGGATGGGGGAGAAGAAGAAGAAGAAGAAAAAAAGAAGAAGAAAAAGAGGAGGAGGAGGAGCAGTAGGAGGAGCAGAAAAAAAGGATGAAGATGGTGATAAGGAGGAAAGGAATAAAGACGAGGAAGAAGAGAAGAAGAAGAAGGAATAGGAAGAGAAGGAGGAGAAGAAAGAGAATAAAGATGAGGAGTATTTAGGGGGAAATGAATAGAAGGAGAAAGAAGGAGCAGAGGAAGAGGAAGAGAAGGAGAAAGAAGAGGAAGTAGAGGAAAAGAAAAAGAGAGAAGAAGAAGAAGAAGAAGATTCGAGCCTGCTTGAATGATAATGCCACTTGGATGGCAGAAAAGTTTGGGTGGCGATGCTGGGTGAATGGAAAGTGATTCGTAACGTTTAATGATGGTGAATGGTGATGCTGGACAGATAGTGATGATTGGACGGTCTTCCGACGAGGGGGAGAAAAGAGGGGGGCAGGGAAGAAGGATGGAAAAAGAGGACGGAGAAATGGGGAGAAGTAGGGGAGAGAAAGATGGCAGGAAGAAAAAGGAAGATGAAATAAAGGAAGGGGGGAGGGGGGGGGGGAAAGAAGGACGAAAGGGAGAGAGGGAATGGAAGAAGAGAGGAGGAGGGAAAAAAAAAGAGAGGCGTGAGAAAGTAAGAGAAGAGAAAGGGGCAGAGGAAGAAAGGGAGAGGTGGAGGGAGAAAGAGATTGGAAGGAGAAAGAAGGGGCAAATGGGCAGAGGAAACCGAGATTCGACTGGTATTCTTTAACGAGCGACCCCGAAAGTTCATGCGACGCTGGGTATGAGAAGGAGAAGGTTGAAAAAAAAGAAAAATCTATCCCGAGTTTGAGAGTCTTCCAAGATGCCCCTAAATAAAAAAAGAAAAAGTTGACTTACAAGGATATGGAATAGAAAGAAATGACAGGGTAGTAAAATAAATCGATAGACAGGAATAACTTTGACGCAAGACCCAGTCGTCCCGGGAAGCAACTTTATAAATGGTATGTCATGGAAAATCGTTCAGTTTTTCCTGCATGAAGATTGTAAATGTCAAAGAGCCGAACTCCGGTCATCTATTGGAATATATAACTAATAAAAATCTCGAATAATATTCCTTCTTACAGATATTTGTAGGTTCGTAAATAACGATGAATATGCAAAAGCGGCGGTTCTTTCAACTGCAATGCCTTTTTAAAATACAAAGAACCTTCTTAAATCTTGAATGGCTCGAGGGTCTCAGGATATAGAAATTCTTGGTTCGCGGACAATAATTTCTAGCTACATTCGCGTGTGCCTTTATAAATAAGAGTGACCGGTTGCCACTTTCACACACAGACCCACACACACACACACACAAAGATAAATCTGTGTTTTGCTTGAAGACATAATACATTTCTTTATAAGAGTAAGTTCATGGAGTGCGTGTAAGCCGCTAATGTGTTTAAGCCATGAATGTACATTAGCTTTGTTATCCTAATGTTATTAATCATTTATGCTAATGTAATTATCTTACATAGATACAACTCTTAATCGTATTCCTCTAGTTAGATAAGTGTACGAATGATCCTTCAATCAACCTACTGTATTAAAATTTTGTATAATCTTGTTCTTCATCTCCTCCGATCTCGAGAGCGACTTGCAAGAGGACCTGAAGGATGCAATTGACATCCTGTCTAATATAGACGAGTTCATGGCTGAGAGAAAGGATCCCTTCCTACTCTCCGAGCCGTGCGCCCCTCCAGGAACTCTCAAGTGCGATAATCCTTGACTCGCACGACGGCCTCCTAAGGACTCCAGAAATCCCTTGGCATCGAGCCTGGTCCTCGAAGAGAGGAAGCCTTTAGATCCGTTTGGGACGTTGAGGCTGCATCGGGAGGACTGCCTTGCCCCATCCTTCAGGAACGGCTTGGGGGAGCTTAGGTTCTGCGTGACGATGAAAGGGATGGATCTCTGGCGCATCGTCGAGTTCAGGAACGGCTTTTCCTTCTGCTCGTCGGCCTTCACGCCGTTCATGGCGTCGCGGGGCGCGAGGATCAGGTTGGAGATGGTGCCATAGTTGGACACGTTCTTGTCTCTCTTGAGGTGGACGTTCGGCTGGTCCGAGAGGAGGCCCAGCTCGACTGCCTCGACCCGGTCGCCCTGCTCCGTGAAGTGGTTCTGCGGGCTACCGAAAGACAGGAAGGACTTCTGCTGCGGCTCCGCGTGGCAGGTGGATAGGACGCTCCCGCTGCTCCCCATCCTCTCGTCCTCCTTCCCGACGGAATCCTGTCTGGAGGCATCGTCGCTGTTGCCGTCGCTCTCGCTCGTCCCGCTCGTCTGAGACTTGCCCATGAGGAAGTACCTCGAGCAGAATCTCTCTCTCGATTTGCATCCTCGTTTGGGGTGTCCGACGAGGTCTCCCCAGCTCCTCGCCTGCGAGAGCGTGAACGGGGACGACTCACTGAGGAAGGACTCGATGGTCGTAGGACTGCAGAGGGCATCGACTGAGGCGCAGGAGCGACTGGTGTCCGAAGCTCCGCTGATGGTGAAGGGAGCCGGGCAGGGTCCTACCCGCCTCCGTGACAGGGGCGACCCGGGCGACATCATTCCGCCCCCCTCCGTCATGGGCGCCTCTGCTCTCCGCCTCCGACTTCGTTGTATAAAGACGGACTTGCGACGTTTCTCTTCCTTACGGCCCAAGTTCGATTACACGAGCATTGTGTTTACTGCTGATGTTTCAAGTTTGGTATTCCCATTCGCGAAATTTCCAATATTTTGATTGACTGAAAATGGAACTCATATCCTTGCGCTTCTGCTGCTTTGCTCTCTTTCTTTTCTTTTCTTTCACTCTTCTCACAATACAAAGATATTCAGATATCTGCAGGAAGCTCCGTCCATTCAAAAGGATAATCTGGATATCAGAAAATTACAGGTCGCGTGGATAACACCGGGTATTCCAGGTCACCCTTCGACGTCGGCGAAAACCTCATCTCAACTTCCTTTTCCATTAAGAGCACGCCATGAGGAGGTCATGAGGAGGTCATGAGGAGGTCATGAGGAGGCCACTTGGATGAGGTTTGGCGATCAAGGCGTCGTGTCAGAAGAATCACTCACATATGGACCCGAACCATAAAAGTTTCCACATAAAAGACTTTGCTTCTACGGGAGGACATGCAAAATGGATGTCAAGGGCGTGCTTCCAACTAAAGGTGGACGAAGATAGCCTTCGAGTCGCCGTAGAAAAAAGCAGAGGAAAATCTAATGATCTTGAGTCGATGTTCCTTCTCGGCTGAACACCAAGCACATTAATTTGAAACCCATTTGCTATCGTCCAGCGCCAAGTTCTCCTCCTCGGAGCCGGACCGGAAATTCTCCTGGTTTTGTATAATACATTCTCGGGAACGGCCGAAGCAGAACTCCTTCAAAAAAGGGGGAAAATAGGAATGGCCAGATTTATGGAGTCATTATCGTGACGTTGCACCGCCAGCTTGACTTCTCGCTTTTGCCTTGACCTCCGCGACACTCGTTGAACGCAGAAGGTGAAGAAGTGGCTCGTCACGCCATTGTTATTCTCGTTATTATCATCACTATAATCTTTATTTCTGTTTTTTTTCTCTCTCTCTCTCTCTTATTTTCTCGGTGACCAGCGAAGAATTCTGGAAGACGGATGCTCACAGCTGGACATCTTTACGTTTCACTTTTATCTGGTGCGTTTTTCCTCTGACGTGGCGCAATTTGCATCCGAAACTTCTTAACGCATTTCATCTTCAGGGACACTAACTTTCTTCTGACGGAGATGAAAAAAAAAAGAAGATGAAGAAAAAGGCGAAGAAACGATTATAAAATCGCCCAGGAGATATACCGAATTAACACAGTTCCTGCATGACCTCCAGCCTCTTCGATTCTCTTTACTCGAATCCAAGCGTCAACGAAAAGAGAAACGACTCGAGAATTGCTCAACGGCATAGCCTCCTCGCTGACGGTCTGATCAATGCCCTTAGCACCACAGGTCACCGTAACATGTTATCGCTTTAAACAGTGTTCCCCTTCTAACTTTCCCTGCACCACATAGTTGCGTGTCTGTTGAACAGTTTCATAATTGTTTTACACAAATGTGCCCTGGGTGACATGCTCGTAATTTATAATATAATTGCAACATCAAATGTGAACTGTGTTTGAAACTTTATTTTGTGATATTGTTTTTGCTATTGTCAATTTCAGATCGTTGCAGTTTATTGCAATGCATATACACGAATTTGTATCACATTATAGACATTTTTTTTTTCTTGCAATTGTATACAATCCATAAACTGCGTTGTCGCTTTCCAGAAATTATCACTCGATCATCAAGTCTTATTTCATCAAATTCTGAATGAACACATGCTAATTTGTTTTCCAGAAGACAGCTTCCTCGACGATTAATAAAATTTCCGAAAAGAAGTCACCATTCATGAAATACGACAAGGTTCCTCTCGGGAGCTGGGGGTGAGGGGCAGTGGGGGAGTGTGTGTGTGGGGGGGGCTCCCGTCGAGCAATATTCCCATCTCATTTTCCACGTCCACGTCGAGTAAGTGTGCGTTGAACCCCGCCTCGAACACAGACAAACCGCGACACTCAACAGCGATGATCAAAGTGCGTGAAACGTAAGAACAAAACCAACAAAAAAGAAAAAAAGAGCGAACACCACTCCAAAAAAAAAAGAAGAAGAAAAAAAAAAAGAAGAGAAACTAGAAGCAAGCACGCGAGGTTTGATCAGCCGGCGCGGCGAGCGGGAGGGACCCTCACTTCCACCGGGCACAAGAGCTGAGCCTCGACTGGTTGGCGGCGCGCGGGAACGAGGAACACACCACTCCAACAAAGCTTCGTTGTTGACTCCGGCACTCACACGCTCTCCGCTCGGATTTAGCCAGCTCGTCTTCGGAGACCCTCGAGAGCGGCTTTTAAACTCTCACTCTTCCCAATTCCTCTTTCGATCCCTGTGGCCATTTGGTTTGGTGTCCCTCCACCCCGCCCCTTGCCTCCATTCATGAGGAAAGGGACGACGGCGATTCCCCCTTTCTCCCATTCATGGAAAAGGGGGGGTGGGGGGGGATAAAGGGGATTCTTTTTACGTGGGAGGGATAAAAGGAGATGAGAAGTAAATGAGAATAAATGAAACGGAGAGATGCGTAGGTGGGGGAAAAAAAAAGTCAATCTGCTCTTCTCTCCTGATCTAGCCAATTAGTTGTGATTGGTTATCCACACCCGGTAGGGGAGGGGGGGAGGGGGCGAGGGAGGAGAGGGAGATAACAGAGAGTGAAACCTAATACGTAGGCAGACTGCGTTTCCTAGAACCGAGGTTGTTTGCATCAGATTGCCAGATTTAGTTTGCTTATCATGGCCTCTATTTCCCGTGATATGGGGGACATGCGGAAAATAACCGATCTTTAGTGTAATAGTCTCCGCCTTCACCTCTGACAGTTAGGAAAGGCCGAGAGGGTGTTCCCCTAACTAAAACGAAGCACCTTGTAAATACGAGGAGACGTGAACTTTGCCGAGAGGTGAATATAATCAACACCGCTCTGCCGGGAAGAAGCATCTGTCAACAGCATCAGGAGAGCCTCGAGCAAAGACCCAGAAGAAGTATTCAACCGAAAAGGTGGATGAAGCCCACTACACAGCAGCTCTCGAGGCTTCCAGAAGTCCTCTCCTCATTCAGCATCCCACACGTACATAACTCGAGGGAAAAGCTGAAAGGATCTTAGTTTCCCCTACCACGACAAGGGACACAGGGCTCACCAAGCCGTAATAATTGACGTTTCGGTTTCCGGTCAAGACAAGAAGCGAATAGCTGAGGTATCCTTGCCGTAAACAGGTTGACATGTGTGGTTCTAACGTAGGTTTATCAAGTGAATAATTCGTTATTGCTTCTATTCTTTACGAGGAATAAGATCATAGTTGAAAAGGGGGACTGCGGATACCGAACAAGAACTAATTACCTTAACATGGTCGGAGACAACTTGGTTCAACAATATTCAATATACTAACTAACAAACGAATCCAAACATAACGAGGCAAAGTCGTAGGTCATCGAAGGGAAACGAACACATTCCGGAAGTATTAGTCGTACCTTCAAGAGAATGAGCAGAAGGAGAGACGGGGGGGGGGAGGGGGGGGAAGAAGAGGGTAAGGAGGGGAGATGAGGAGGAAGGAATGGGAGTGAGGGACGGAAGCGAGGAGGGTAGAAGCGGGGGGGGGGGCAGTAGTGAGGGAAAGAAAGGGAGAAGGGGAAGAGGGAAGGAGGGAAGAGAGGGGAAAAAAGGACGAGGAGAGAGAGAGAGAGAGAGAGAGAGAGAGAGAGAGAGAGAGAGAGAGAGAGAAGACATAGAGAGAGACAGAAAGAAAGAAACACTGACAGAGAGAGAGAGAGACAGAGAAAGAAAGAGAGAGAGTACTATTCACTTGGCTTCCATTGTCTCCAAACGGCATTCTAAAAACGACAGCCAAGTAGACCAAGGGGGGGGGGGAGGGGCTAGGACGGTATGTGTACCTACAACAGCATCTCCTCCGAGGGGAAGCGAGCGGCCGAGACGAACCTCAATACGGGAGGCTCACGTAAGAAACCTCCATCTCCGTTTTCGGTAATCCATCAGTTGAGAAGATTGATCCCGCCGCCGACTGTCAGACAGCGGTAGACCACACGAAGAATTACCTCTCGGAGACGTCGCATCTTCGTCCGAGAGGTGGACGAGGGAGAGGGAGAGGGAGAGGGAGAGGACGAGAGGGAGAGAGAGAGAGGGAGAGGGAGAGGGAGAGAGAGAGAGAGAGAGAGAGAGAGAGAGAGAGAGAGAGAGAGAGAGAGATGGTGAGGGCGAGAGGGAGAGAGGGGGAGAGGGCGACAGAAAGAGGGCGAGAGAGGTGGGGATGGTGAGGGCGAGAGGGAGAAAGAGAGGGAGAGGGTGAGAGGGAGAGGGCGAGGGAGACGGAGAGAGAAAGGGCGAGAGGAAGAGGTGGACGAGGGAGAGGGAGGGAAAGGATGAGAGATAAGGAGAGGGAGAAAGAGGGGAAGAGGGGATGAGGGAGGAAAAGAAAGGAGAGGGAAGGAAAGAGGGAAGAAGGAGGGAGAGAAGGAGATAGAGAATAAGAGGTAGGGAATAAAGGAAGGGGGGGAAGGGACCACAACCGGGAAGGGGGGAGGAGAGAGGGGGGGGGGGGAAGAGAACGGATATTGTTCATTTCCAAGTGGTGTTCACTCCCTCATTCGTTCCTCCTTCTCCAACTCTCTTTCCTCCTTCAGCTTTCTTCCGTCCTCCTTCTTCCTCCTCCCTCCTCCTTCTTCCTCCTTCCTTCCTCCTTCCTTCCTCCTTCCTTCTTCCCTCTCCGTCGAGAAGGAGCTAACGAAGTCTATTGATCATGCACACAAGCTACAAGTAATGCAGACGCGACACTCACCAAAGAGAGAGAGAGAGAGAGAGGCAGCCCCTTTCCCAATAAAGCCGTATGCGGGGAGCGACGCGGGCAGGCGGGTGAACGGCCACCTGTGAGCGCCTTCGCTTCCCCGCCGAAGGACACGCCGGCCGAGAGGGACCCCGGGACGCTGCGCCAGGGATCCGCAGCGACCACGGCGGTTGGACAATGGCCTTGCGTGACCCTGCCTGGAAGGGGGGGGGCTCGGGCAGGGAGTTTTAGGGGGGTAGGAGGAGATATATTCATAAGCAAAAGATATATTCATAAGGACGAGAGAGAGAAAGTAAACGAGACACAAATACACACGGAAAGAGAGAAAGAGAGAGAGAGAGAGAGAGAGAGAGAGAGAGAGAGAGAGAGAGAGAGAGAGAGAGAGAGAGAGAGAGAGAGAGAGAGAGAGAGAGAGAGAGAGAGAGAGAGAGAGAGAGAGAGAGAGAGAGAGAGAGAGAGAGAGAGAGAGAGAGAGAGAGAAAGAGAGAGAGAGAGAGAGAGGAAGGAGAGAGAGAGAGAGAGGAAGGAGAGAGAGAGAGAGAGAGGAAGGAGAGAGAGAGAGAGAGAGGGGAAGGGAGGGAGGGGAGTGTAAGGAAAGAAAGAGAGAGGGTGAGGCGTAAGGGAAGGAGAAAGGGAGGTAGGGAGACGGCGGGAGAGAGAAAGAGGGAAGGAGATAGGGAGAGGGAGGGAGAGAAGGGGAGAGAGGGAGGGTAAGGAGAGAGGGAGGGAAAGGGAGAAGGAGGGAGAGATGGAGAGGACGTAACCTCAACAAACGATACAAAAAATGATTCATCAATTCTTCAGCAGTGACGAGACAAGAGATAAAAGCTCTCTCTCACTCCCACACTGAGTCCTATCTTATCAAACTCTGAGAAGGAGAGAGAGAGAGAGAGAGAGAGAGAGAGAGAGAGAGAGAGAGAGAGAGAGAGAGAGAGAGAGAGAGAGAGAGAGAGAGAGAGAGAGAGAGAGAGAGAGAGAGAGAGAGAGAGAGAGAGAGAGAGAGAGAGAGAGAGAGAATAAGAACGAAATATAATAAAAGAGAAGAGAAAAGACGAGAGAGAGAGAGAGAGAGAGAGAGAGAGAGAGAGAGAGAGAGAGAGAGAGAGAGAGAGAGAGAGAAATAGATAGATAGATAGACAAAGATAGATAGATAAATAGATAGACAAAGACAGATAGATAGTGATAGATAGATAGACAGAGATAGAGATAGAGGGATAGAGAGATAGATAGATACGTAGATAGATATAGATAAATAGATAGATAGAGAGAAAGAGACAGGAGAGAGACATAAACAGTCACAGAGAGACAGAACCAAAGAAACAGAGATAAACATACAGAACAGAAGGAGAAACATAGAGATAGAACAAGATAATCAGAAAGACAAAAACAGGGAAACAGAGAGACAGAATCAGAGAATCAAAAAGACAGAAACAGGAAAAACAGAGACAGAAACAGAAAAAAAGAAAAACAGAGAGAAAGAATCAAAGAATAAAAAAAAACAGAAACAGGAAAAACAGAGACAGAAACAAAGAAAAAAAAGAAGAGAGAAACAGAGAGACAGAATCAAAGAATCAAAAAGACAGAAACAGAAAAAAAACAGAGACAGAAACAGAGAGAGAAAAAAAAGAGAGAAACAGAGAGACAATCAAAGAATCAAAAACACAGAAACAGGAAAAAACACAGAGACAGAAACAGAGGCAAAAAAACAAAAAACAAAACAAACAGAAAAAAAGACAGACAAACAGACCACGAGAATCCGATTGCTACCACCCTCTCATCCTCTCATCTTCTCTCGTAATGATTCCAAGAATCGCCCCAGTCCTTACTGTCTCAAGGATCATGGGATCGACATAACACACAGGATCATCTTTTCACGGTCTGGCTATGAGTTGAATGGCGGTTGATGTGTGTGTAATGGATTTAATTCGTCTTGCGAGAGAGGAATTATTGGTCGCGAGAGGGGATGGGAGGAGGGGGGAGGGTGGAGAGAGGGAAGGAAGAGGAGGAGAGAAGGGAGGAGGAGGAAGGAGGAGAGTGAGTGAGGAAGGGAGAGGAAAGGAGAGATGGAAGGATGGAGGAGGAAGAGGAGGAGGAGGAAGGAGGGGGGATAGTGAGGAAGGGAGGGGGGGAGAGGGA
>BOPN01003112.1:133381-135881 GCA_017312705.2 Penaeus japonicus | reverse complement strand
TTATAGCTTTTCAAAAAATCCAGAAATATCCAGATACAATCTGGTTCTAGCCGTCTACGTGCATACGTCACATTTATACACGTGTACATTATACCACATATGTTATAGCTTATATTTCATATGCTATAAATTATATACCACATATCATAACTTCTATATCATATGTTGTATATCATATACATCATATGCTTTAACTGATACACCATATGCTACATATCATATACCATTTATCACTGTCTGTATAACAAGCATCATATACTATATACCGTATACAATAGCTCTCATACACCATACACCACATACATACACGCTACATAGCATGGCTTATATACACACCATGTACCATACACATACGCTATTCTATACCTATGCTGTACCTGAGCGGCAGCGAGTGTGGACGGAATGGTACAGTCCGTGGTAGGGTCTGGTAGCGGGTTCGGAGGTCCTTGGGACTGATCAAGGTTGACCTTAAAACCCGATTCACTGGGGTCCAACTCGTACTCTTCGTCGCGCTGGTTCTTGTGTTTGGTCGGAGGTGGATACCAAAAAAGTGGGGGGGGAGGGGAGGGATGACTTTCAAGATCAAACTTTTCTAGTTTTTTTTTTTTTTTTTTCCTTGAGTTTGATGGGTCTTGTGCGTGTGCTTGTGTGTGTGTGTGTGTGTTTGGGGGCGCGTCGACTCTGCATATCCCGAGGTTGTCGTTTTTTTTTTCTTAACGAACGATGTATTTCTTTTTTTTTTCATCTTATTTTTTTTTTCTTTCTGGTTTTTGTGTCTGGGCCTGTATTTTTACTCATTAATTATTATTGTTTGAAAGATTTCCTTTAATGAAAACAGTGATAATAATAATAACAATGAATGATAATAAGAATAAAAATGATAAAATAATAATGGTAACAATAATACTGATACTGATGATCATAATAACAATGATAATACTTAAAATAATCATATATAATGACAATGACAATGATAATAAAAATAACAACAATATCAATGACAACAACAAAAAACAATAAAAACAGTAATAATGATAATGAAAATTACAACAACAACAATAATAAATCAAATACAGCATGATAATACGCATAAAAATTAAGAAAAAAAAAAACTTGTCATGAAAATACACATGAAAATTTTCATCAGTAAGATCAACCTTCCTGGACTAATTATTTTGTATCACACTTGAGAAACGTGACTTGACCTTCACAGCCCTAAATCAAAATTATTATGAAGTTCAATGATTTCGATTAATCTAAGTTTCATGAAGGATGTGATTGTGACGGAAGGAAATGAGAAAAAAAATGTTGTCATGAAGAGTTTCTGTCATGCAAAGTTTCTGTTGTGTAAAGTTTCAGTCGGGAAAAGTTCTGTCATGAAATATTTCTATCATGAAATATTTCTATCGTGAAGAGTTTCTGTCATGAAAGGTTCTGTCATGAAAAGTTATGTCATGAAATATTTCTAACGTGAAGAGTTTCTGTCATGAAAGGTGCTGTCAATGAAAAGTTACGTCATGGAATATTCTTGTCATGAAGAGTTATGTCATGAAATATTTTTGTCACGAAGAGTTTCTGTCATAAAAAAAGTTACAGTCATGAATAAAATAAAAAATATGCAGAAAAACTGTTATCTAACTATCTTAAATACAACCATTTTCGTAATATTGAGATGGACTAATAAATATATAGATAGATAGTGAGAAAGGAAGGTAGATAGATAGACAGATATATAGAGATAAATACAAGTAAACAGATAGACAGATATAAAGAAAGAAAGGTATATAGATTGACAGAGAGAAATAAAGGAAGATAGGTTGATAAACAGATAAATAAATAGATAAATAACTAGATAAATAAATAGATAGAGACAGAAAACATCTCTACTAATATTTTCTAATCCACTTGTATATTCTTATTAGAAAAAATCTTTAATCACTTAATGAGCTGCAATATTGGACAATTAGCCATTATTTCCAAATTTCGTGATCCTGCCGCCATTAACCTAACTAAAAATAAGCAGCTGGACGTTACGTGATATAAAAAAAAAGAGGCACATGTTTTTTTTCGTATTAAAACAAGTGCAAACATCCCTCTATAACACAAAACACAAAAAGGAAACAAATAAAATATCTTGAGGGGGCTTATCTTCACAAGAGCATAACATTATTTCTTTTTCCTATACACGGTAGGCCTATCAATCACCACCTCCCCCCCTACCCCCCTGGCAAAAAAAGAAAAAAACACAAAAAGACATATTCCCTCCCCCTTATCCCCCACTCCCCCCCTCCCCTGCCCCAACTTCCCCCTCCTCTTACCCCTCCCCCTCCCCCTCCCCCTTCCCTAACATTCAAATCTATTTCAAAACAGAGGCAAAGAGCAGAAGACGAGTGGACACGTATTATCTATCGGAGTCTCGCTTAAGAGACCCCAAGGCCATTATGCTTTAACTATCGACTGTTCTCTCCCCCCCCCTCCTCCCCCTCTATCCGACACCGCC
>BOPN01003112.1:103381-108381 GCA_017312705.2 Penaeus japonicus | reverse complement strand
CTCTCCTACTCCCTATTCTTCTTCTTTTCTCTCTCTTCCCAATGCCTCGCTTTATCTTTCGGCCCCTCTCTTTCTTCTTTTGTTCCTCTCTCCACTTTTCTATTCCTTCTTCCTCTCTCTATTTCTCGATGTTTCTTTCCCTTTTTCTTCATCTCCCCTATTCTTCTCCCCTTCCTTCCTCCCCAACCCACCTTTCTCCTCTCTTCCTCCCCTTCCTCCGTCCCGAATCCCAATTCTCCTCCCTTTCTCTCCCTCCTTCCACCTCGTTCCCCTCCCCCCCTCCACCTTCCCCTCCCTTCTCCCCTCCCCTCTTTTATCGGCAGAGGAATCGGTGAGACATAATTAGTTGTTAAAAAGACGAGTGCGTGAGTGCGCCCAGGGTCATAGGAGGGGGTGGGAGAGAGAGTGATGGAGGGAGAAGGTGGGGATGAAGGATTGGGGGAGGGCAAGGGAAAGGGGAGGAAGACAGGGGAGGACAAGAGAAGGCAGGGGAAAGGGGATGAAGACAGGAAGAGGACAAGGGAGGGGCAGGGGGAGGGGGAGGGGGAGGGCGGAGCACCAGCTGATCAATAAGTCAGGAAAGAGTGACAAGTAGTCAATAACATCCCCCTTGGAGTCTCTGCCAGCGAGAGACCTTATCACAAGCTAAACAATATTCCTCAAGATGGGAAGACCTTGTCTGCATGATACCGATAGCGGCGAAATGCAGCGATCAATTCCCACGGGGGGAGGCGGAGGCACATGCATGTGTAAAAAACACAAAAACGAACGAAAATATATGAAAAAATGACCCGATGTAAGAGGCCAGATACGGAAACGCAGGGATGTTAAACTGAATGAAACACGAGCGAGGCAAATGGGTAATATCAATAACTCGCTAGATAATGTGGAATGGAATAAAACAGCTGACGGAGCAAAACAATGGCAGGTGTATAAACAAAGGTGTATTGAGTGAGAGAGAGAGAGAGAGAGAGAGAGAGAGAGAGAGAGAGAGAGAGAGAGAGAGAGAGAGAGAGAGAGAGAGAGAGAGAGAGAGTAAGAAAAAGGAGATAGAGAGAGACATAGAGAGACAGCAGTCAATAGTTCAAGAGACAAGGAGTATGTGTGGCATCTTCCTGAGATGGTTTCGTCACCTGGCAAGAAAATGTACCTGTGATTCCCGTGTTTGCAGGTGCTTGCCAAGGGAACCGTGCATAAAATCGCCATAGAAGAAGGGGCGATGGAAATGTCTGATAAAAGAGACTCGAAGTGAGAGAACGAGAGTGTTTGAGGGTATTGATCCACCTGTTGGCTGGCTGGGAGCTCTCTCTCTCTCTCTCTCTCTCTCTCTCTCTCTCTCTCTCTCTCTCTCTCTCTCTCTCTCTCTCTCTCTCTCTCTCTCTCTCTCTCTTAACCTCACTCTCTCTCTCTCTTAACCTCACTCTCTGTCTCTCTCTCTCTTTCTTACTCTCACTCTTCCTTTCCCTCTAACTCTCTCTCTCTTCCTCTTTTTCCTTTCCCCGACCTCTCAAACTCCCTCTCTTCCCTCCGTTCTCCCTTCCCTCCCTCTCACACTCTCTTTCCCTCCTTCTCCTCTCTCCACCTCTCTCCACCTCTCTTTACTCACTCTCTTCCACCCGTCCCCAACTACTTTCTCAACCACCACCCATCCCCTAACCTCCCATTCTCTCTCTCCTCCTCCTCCTCCTCTCCCTCTCCCGCCCCCCTTAAGCTCTCACTCTCCCTCTCCTCCTCTCCCTCTCTTCCTCCCCCCCTCCCCTCTTTTTCTTCCTCCCATCCCTAACCCCTTTTCTTAACCATCGCCCTTCCCCTAACCTCCCATTCTCTCTCTCCTCCTCCTCTCCCTCTCCCGCCCCCCTTAAGCTCTCACTCTCCCTCTCCACCTCTCCCTCTCTTCCCCCCCCCCTCTCTCTCTTCCTCCCCCCCTCTCTCTCTCTTCCTCCCATCCCTAACCCCTTTTCTTAACCATCGCCCTTCCCCTAACCTCCCATTCTCTCTCTCCTCCTCCTCCTCCTCTCCCTCTCCCGACCCCCTTAAGCTCTCACTCTCCCTCTCCTCCTCTCCCTCTCTTCCTCCCCCCCCCTCTTTCTTCCTCCCTCCCTAACCCCTTTTCTTAACCATCGCCCTTCACCTAACCTCCCATTCTCTCTCTCCTCCTCCTCCTCTCCCTCTCCCCCCCCCCTAAGCTCTCACTCTCCCTCTCCACCTCTCCCTCTCTTCCTCCCCTCCCCCCCCTCTCTCTCTCTCTCTCTCCTCCCATCCCTAACCCCTTTTCTTAACCACCACCCATCCCCTAACCTCCCATTCTCTCTCTCCTCCTCCTCCTCCTCTCCCTCTCCCGCCCCCCCTAAGCCCTCACTCTCCCTCTCCACCTCTCCCTCTCTCCTCCCCCCTCTCTCTCTTCCTCCCATCCCTAACCCCCTTTTCTTAACCATCGCCCTTCTCACCTAACCTCCCATTCTCTCTTCTCTCCTCCTCCTCCCCTTCCCTCCCGCCCCCCTGCTTCTCACCCCTCTCCACCTCTCCCTCTCTTCCTCCCCTCCCCCCTCTCTCTCTCTTCCTCCCATCCCTAACCCCTTTCAACTAATGCCCTTCTCAACCTCCATTCTCTCCTCCTCCTCCTCCTCCTCTCCCTCTCCCGCCCCCCTTAAGCCCTCACTCTCCCTCTCCACCTCTCCCTCTCTTCCTCCCCTTCCCCCCTCTCTCTCTCTCTCTCTCTCTTCCTCCCATCCTCAACCCCTTTTCTTGGGACCACCACCCATCCCCTAACCTCCCATTTCTTCTCTTCCTTCCCTTCCTCTTCTCCCTCCTCTTCTCTCTCCCTCTCTTCCTCCCCTCCCTAACCCCTTTTCTTAACCATCGCCCTCCCAACCTTCGCCACAGCTCGAAAACGGGTCTAGGAAATACAGGACGGCGAGTGCGTCTTCGGAAAATAGTTTACGTGGCAAATGCTAATCCGAGCGAACTGGACGGAGGGAAAGGGGCGTTTTGCGGAGGAATACTTAGAATGATGAGAGAGAGAGAGAGAGAGAGAGAGAGAGAGAGAGAGAGAGAGAGAGAGAGAGAGAGAGAGAGAGAGAGAGCGAGAGTGAGTGAGAGAGAGCGAGCGAGAGAAAGTGAGAGTGAGTGAGAGAGAGAGAGAGAGAGAGAGAGAGAGAGAGAGAGAGAGAGAGAGAGAGAGAGAGAGAGAGAGAGAGAGAGAGAGAGAGAGAGAGAGAGGAGGTTCTAGTGGATGAGGAAAAGGAATACGATGAGGAAGAGGGAGACGACGAGGAGGAAGAGAGAAAAAAATGGAAAGAAAAAATGAAAGGAAATACGATAATTAGATTACACAGACGGTTCTTTGAGGGATTATTTCACAAGAGAAAGTGAATAGGGACGTAATTTTAAATTATGGTTGGATTATTTTCAAGGGAATAGAGGCGAAGGAGAAGGGGAAAGAAGAAATAAAAAGAAGAGGAAAAGGAAGAGGGGGAGAAGGAAAAATGAAGAGAAGGCAGGGGGAAGAGAAATGTAGAAGGGGAGGAAAAGTAGGAAAATGAGGAAACGAAGGAGAAAGAAGAGAATAAGGAGGAGGAAGAGGAGAAAGAGTAGAAGGAGGAGGAGGAAGAAGAAAAAGAAGAGGTGAAAGAGGGAGAACAGATGGAATAGGATAAAGGAGAAGAGGAGGACAAGGATAAGAAGGAAGAAGAAAAAGAAGAAAAGGGGAAGGGAGAAGAGGAGAGTGATAAGAAAAAAAAAGAAGAAAAATACGAAGAAGAAAAAGATGAAAAAAAGAAGAAGGAGGAAGGAGAAGAAGACAGGCATAGAAATAGAATATTAGATTACTCCTTCTACAGATTTACCAAGTTTGGACTTTTTCGTAAAGGAAAGATAGAGAAAGAAGCAAAATCAAGGAATAAGTAAAGAAAAGAATAATGAAAAAAATGATGAATAGAAAGAAGATAGAAAACAGAGAAGGATTGATGAATCAGGAAGGAAAGAAATATAGAAGAATCAATGAAATAGGAAGGATAAAAATAGTGACAAAATTGATGAATAGAAAGAAGATAGAAAACAGAGAAGGATTGATGAATCAGGAAGGAGAGAAATATAGAAGAAATGATGAAATATTAACAAAATTGATGAATAGGGACAAGGAAAATATGATGAATATGCAACGGTAGTAATGATGATTCGAAACGAGAATCCTTGCAACAAATTTCCCCTCTCGACAGAAGCGAGTAATTGCTTGCACGACTTGTTGATTTAGCCGTTCTACTTACGAAACTAATCAAATAAACTGCGTATTCAGGTATTCATCGTGAGATTTGTGCTTTTGAACGCAACTTGCAACGCAGGTTCTCGTTCCCTTATGTGTTGTCACTCTCCTCTCTCTGCTCTCCGTCTCCTTTCTCACTTTTTTTATTTTTTTTTATTTCTCTCATTCTGTCTCGTTTCTCTCTTTCGTTTTTCGTTTTTTTTTTTCTTATTTTGCTTGTCTTTTTTTTTTTTTTTTTTCTCGCTCCTCTCTTTCTCTCTCTCTCTCTCTCTCTGTCTATCTCTACCTCTACCTCTACCTTTATCTCTATCTCTATCTCTATCTCTCTCTACCTATCTCCATCTATCTCTCTCTACCTCTATCTCTCTCTCCTTCTATAGCACCTTCGACCTATCTCTCCATCTCTCTCACTCTCTTTGTCGCCCCTCCCTCCCTCTCTCTCTCCTCTCACTCACTCTTTCTCGAAATTTCTCGACCCATAAGCAACCCCCTCCTCCTCCTCCACATATATATACATATATACATATATACATATTTACATACCATCTCTCATCTACATACCTTGTGTACAACTCCCCATGTTTAGTATTCCGACAGAATTTAGAAGGACAATTAGTTAACTATTAATTCATTCACCAAGTCAGTTGGCTGTTATTCCTTCATCTAATTGCCCAGAAAGTTAATTAATTGTTCTTTCATTTCCCTGGTCAGTTAGTCAGCCAGTCAATTATTCATCCAG
>BOPN01003112.1:93381-98381 GCA_017312705.2 Penaeus japonicus | reverse complement strand
TAATTTAGAAATCTTTGTACAGGAAAGGTGGTCCATTCAAGGTAGACCAGCGTTGAAGGAGGGGTAGGGGGAGGGATAGGGGGGGGGAAGATTAGGGGGTGAGTGGGGAGACTGAAGGCAAGGGACATCGCTTGGGGGAGGAGGAGGGGGGTAAAGGGGAGGGTTGTGTCGTTGGGAGAGGAGGAAGAGGGGGAGAGTATGCGAGGGGAGCTTAGGATGAAAGAGGGAAAGGGAGGGGAGGGGGGTGAGAGCAAGAGTAGAGAAAGGGGGAGGGGAGAGAGGAGAGCAATGAGAGGAGGAGGAAGAGGAGGGGGGAGAGGAGAGCAATGAGAGGAGGAGGAGGAGGAGGAGGAGGGGAAAGAGCAGGGAGAAAAGGAGAGCAAAGAGAGGATGAGGATGAGGATGATGATGAGGAGGAAGAGGAGGAAAAGGAGGAAGAGGAGGAGGAGGAGGAGGAGGAGGAAGGGGTGAGGATGCAGATGGGGGGAGGGTCAGAGAGTGGAGTAAAGAGTAAGGATAACGCAGAACGCAGGGAGTGGGGGTAATGAGGAAGGGGGGTGGGAATCAGGTGAGGTGGGGAGGGGGGAGGGGGGGAGGGGGGGTCGAAGGCGTGGCTCCCCGAAGGACCATTATACCTGCAAGTGCTCTGGCTGCCTCGTTAACATGGCAGTCAACAGCAGTGCAGGCAAGCCCCGAGATGCTGATTACTGGGCCGCCCCTTCTGCGGTCCTCGGTCGGTCTCTCTCTCTCGCTCTCTCTCTCCCTCTGTCTGTCTGTCTGTCTCTCTCTCTCTCTCTCTCTCTCTCTCTCTCTCTCTCTCTCTCTCTCTCTCTCTCTCTCTCTCTCTCTCTCTCTCCACTCCCTCCTTTATCCTTCTCCTTTCCTACCTTTCCCCAATCCTTCCTCATTTATCTTATCCCTCCTTCTCCCCCTCATCCCTCCTTCTTCCCCTCTTCCCTCCCTCTTCCCCTCTTCCCCCCCTCTTTAAGCTTGCCTGCCTGCCTGCCTGCCTGCCTGCCTACTTCATTCAGGGGTGGGGGTAGAGGTATGGGGATGGGGTAGGATGTGGGGAAAGTAGCTTAAAATAGCTTTGGGTTTTCTGGAGCGAATCTGTATTTTTTTTTTTTTTTTTTGTCTAAAGATTATTTTTGGGTATGTTCCCCCTTCCTTAAAAATAGACGATAAAGGAGAAAAAAAAAGAGATAGAGGAGGAGAGAAGAAGGATAGGAGAGGAGAGAGAGAGAGAGAGAGAGAGAGAGAGAGGGAGAGAGAGAGAGAGAGAGAGAGAGAGAGAGAGAGAGAGAGAGAGAGAGAGAGAGAGAGAGAGAGAGAGAGAGAGAGAGAGAGAGAGAGAGAGAGAGAGAGAGAGAGAGAGAGAGAGACAGAGAGACAGAGAGAGAGAGTGAAAAAAAAATATCGTTCTTATTGCACAGCCAAATATCTTTTCTCAATCCTCAATCCTCTTTCCTATCGGACTGGAATCCTTATCCCCCCCCCTCCCCTCCGTTCCCAATGACCCTTGTTCCCTTCCTTCTTTCCCTCCTTTCCAGCTGAATACTCTCACTTTCCTTCGACCCCTTAATTTCTCTCCCTTTCCCCTCTCCTCTTCGTTCCTCCTATCCTATCCTTTCCCTTTCCCTCTCCTTCTCCTTTCCCTCTCCTTCTTCTCACTCTTTCCTCTCCTCCTTTACCCTCACCCTCCCCTTCCTTTCATCTCATTTTCCCACTCCCTTCCCCTTCCCTCTCCTTTTCCTTGCTTTCTCCTCCCCCCTCCCCTTCCCAACATCCTCACCCCTCTCCCTTCCTCCCCTTCCGAATGCCTAATTCTCTAATTCCTCCTCCCTTCCCCTCACCCTTCCCCTCACCCTTCCCCTCACCCTCGAGTCTCAGCCTTAGAATCCAGCGCAATCCCCGCTCTGACGAAGCTAATTACCGCACCGGGTCACTCCATAACCACTAACTCCTCCAGTGTGAGGGCGAGGTGGAGGAGGAGGAGGTGAAGGGGGAGGTGGAGGAGGAGGAGGAGGTGAAGGGGGATGGAGGAGGCAGGGAGGGAGGAGACAGGGGGGGAGGGGGAGGGAGGAGGTGAAGGGGGAGGGGTTGGGTGTGGGGGCGATGAGGGGAGGAAGAGGTTGACGAGGCAGAAAAGGTGGAGGAGGAGGTAAAGGTTGAAGTTGAAATCGTGGGCAGGGAAGAAAGGCAGACATACGTACATACATACATACATACATACATACATAAATCTATCCATTCATCCATCCATCCTACATAACTCTATCCATTCACCCATCCATCCATCCATCCATCCATCCCTCCCTCCCTTCCTCCATCCATCCATCCCTCCCTCCTTCCTTCCCTCCCTCCCTCCCTCCATCCATCTATCCATCCATACGTAGGTACAGACAGACAAACAACCAGACATAAAACCAGAGAAAGATGCACGATGGCCAAGGTAACTCTAAGAGCCACGAATAGTAAGAGCAAGTCACAAGATAGAGATTATATTGGTGATGATAATAATGATTAATATAGTATTGTTATTGGTTCAACTGACACTGATAATGATAATAAAGATAATGATAGTTCTGATGATAATATTGATATTAATAATGATGATAATTTAATGATAATAATAATGATCACTAGATGTCATTAACTGTAGTAATTTTCATTATCATTAAGAGCTATCATCTCCGTAACTATCAACCACTAATCATTATTATAATAATTTTATTCTATTAATTACTTTCCAAAACATTCACCTTCCAAATACATAATTATAACGATAACGAAGATCAATTTAAAGCGTTAATTACCCACAGGTTGAGAACAGAGGCGAGCGCGCTCGCTAATTGATGACTGCAAATTTGATCCAGCTGCTAACAGTCTTTTTCTAATTTAGACATAATTAACCTTGTTGGAATACTAGGAGAGGAAGAGAGAGAGAGAGAGAGAGAGAGAGAGAGAGAGAGAGAGAGAGAGAGAGAGAGAGAGAGAGAGAGAGAGAGAGAGAGAGAGAGAGAGAGAGAGAGAGAGAGAGAGAGAGAGAGAGAGAGAGAGAGAGAGAGAGAGAGAGAGAGAGAGAGAGAGAGAGAGAGAGAGAGAGAGAGAAAGAGAAAGCGAGGGCGAGAGGAAGAGAGATAGATAGATAGAGAGAGAGAGAGAGAGAGAGAGAGAGAGAGAGAGAGAGAGAGAGAGAGAGAGAGAGAGAGAAACAGAGCGAAATAAGGAGAAAGAAAGAGAGAGAGAAACAGAGCGAAATAAGGAGAAAGAAAGAAAGAGAGAGAGAGAGAGCGAGAGAGAGAGCGAGAGAACTTTGAAATCTTCTACAGGAAAGGTGGTCCATTCAGCAAACAAACACACACGTGTAAACATGATATAACAACACATATAAAAAATGGAATCAAATACCGGAGAGTCCCCCTTCCCCCCCCCTCCCCCCCACCAGAAAAAAAACAAGATGATAAGCTGTATTAACGGGGACAAAAAGGCAAAGGAGAACGGAAGCCAATGGAGCGGAAATACGGGGTAACAATCAACCATTAGCCATAAGAGGGATGGAGAGGCAGGGGAGAGAGGCAGGGGAGAGAGGGGGGAGAGGCATATGGAAAAGGGGAGAGGGGAGAAAGAAGAGAGGCAGGGGGTGGAGGGATAGAGGGGAGAGAGGCAGATGGAAAAGGGGAGAAGGGAGAGGGGAGAGTGGTAGATGGAAAAAGGGAGAGAGAGATAAAGGCCAGTGGAAAAGGAGAAAGAGGGAGAGAGACAAATGGAAAAGAGGAGAGGAGAGAGGAGCAGATGGAAAGGGGGAGAGAAAGAGCAAAACAGATAGAAGAGGAAAGAAAGGAGAAAGAGGCGAGCGAGAGAGAGGGGAGCAGATAGAAGAGGAAGAAGAAGCAGAGGGAAAAAAGAAGAAAGTAAGTGGGGAGAGGGGAGAGAATCAACATCAGGCATGGCGAGTGGTGAGAGAGGGGGAGGGGACGGGAAAAGTAATAGCGTTAGCAGGAAAAGGAGGAGGAGTGGGAGGAGGGGAAGAGAAGGGGCCAAGGAGAGAAGGAGAGCAAACTGATTGCTTTAGGGTGTGTGTGAGGGGAAGGAAGATGTTGTTACGGAAATCTACTAACGTCATTTTTGCCGCCCGTATTGCCAACGCGTAAAGGATCATTTCCTTTTTGGCTTTATACTTTCTCTCTGTGTCATTTCCTCCCCCGTAACGACCATATACATCTGCATACCATATCCTAACGATTCGGGTACCATATTTTCCTTAATCTGTCACAGTATCCCCTCGGATGAGCAGCCCTCTGTTTAGGCAGGATAAGCTGATCTCTTTCCCTCTGCCTTTCTTTCACCCTTTCCCCTCTTCTTGTCTCTCTTCCCCTTTTCTTTCATTGCTCTCTCTACCACTTCGCTGTCTTTCCCTTTCTTTACTCATTCTTTCTTTTGCTTCTTCCTTGCTTCCCTTCTCTTTTATCTCTTCTTTTCCTTCTCTCCCTTTTCTCTATCCTTCTTTCTGAAGTCTCATTCTCTCTCCCTTTCTCTCTCTCTCTCTCTCTCTCTCTCTCTCTCTCTCTATCTCTCTCTCTCTCTCGCTCTCCCTTCATCACCTCCCCCCTCCCCTACCCCCTACCCCCCCTCCGTAGCAGTGCCCCTAATCAGGCGAGATGGAGCGAGAGGCTTCGACCGCGGTCACCGTTGGCAGGAAATATTTGCTTTATGCATACCATCAGCGCGAAATCGGAATGCTGTTGGCAAGCTCTCTGTGTGTCTCTGTTTCTCTGTCTGTCTGGTTCTTTGCGAGAATTAGGGAGAAAAGGAATGAGGGAGAGGGAGAGAGGGGAACGGTAGGGAAGGAGGTAGGGATAGGGAGGGGAGGGAGGGTAGGAGGGAGGGGAAGAAAGAGAGAGAGAGAGAGAGAGAGAGAGAGAGAGAGAGAGAGAGAGAGAGAGAGAGAGAGAGAGAGAGAGAGAGAGAGAGAGAGAGAGAGAGAGCGAGAGAGCGAG
>BOPN01003112.1:70881-88381 GCA_017312705.2 Penaeus japonicus | reverse complement strand
GTGGTCGGGGAGATGAAACGAACAATGAACATCATTCCTGTTGTTGGGGAGGTGGTGTGGTTGAGCTGGGGAGGAAGGGGAGAGGGGGAGAGGAAAGATGGAAGAGGGGAGAGAGGAGAGGAGAGATGGAAGGGGGGGGGGGGAGAGAGGAGAGGAAAGATGGAAGAGGGGAAGGAAGAGGGTGTTGAGAGGAAAAGAAGAGGGGAGGAGAGAGAAAGTGGGAGAGAGAACATAAAAGGGAAATAGGTAGAGAAAGAAGGCGAGGGGAGAGGAAGAGGGAGGGGGAGAGAGACGTGAACAAGTCGGAAGGAAGAAAGGATAAGAGGAAAGGGAAGAGGATGGAGAGGAAGAAGGAGAGGGAAGAGAAGAAAAGAGAAAGGGAATAGGAGGGGAGGAAGGGAAGGGAAGAAAGAATCAGAGATGAAAGCAGAAACGAGAATAGAGGGGAGACGAGCTGAAGAAAGGAAGGGGATAAGAGAGCGAGGGAGGGAGGGAGAAGGAGAAGGAGAAGGGGAAGGGGAAGGGGAAGGAAAAATGGCTAAAGGTAAGAGGAGTGGAAGGGGAAGGGGTAGAGGAAGGGAAGGGGAGTAGAGGAAGGCTGGTGGGAGGGGGAGAGGGGAGAGGGGGGGGGGGTCTGTCGCCTGAACCTTTTGTACAGTCGGATAACTGGAGGGTCTCTGATTGGACAAAGCCAAGGGTGTCTGAGCAAAAGAAATGAAAAAAGACGTAAAAAATCTCGACGTTTTAGAACAATAACCAAAATGAAAAAATGAAATAAAAAGAAAGAAAAATAAAATTGTACGACACAAAAAAACAAAAAAAGAGAGAGAGAGAGAGAGAGAGAGAGAGAGAGAGAGAGAGAGAGAGAGAGAGAGAGAGAGAGAGAGAGAAAGAGAAAGAAAAAGAGAGAATAATAGAAGTAAAGAAAGAATAATGAGAAGAAAATTTCCTTTCCATCAACCTTATCACTCAATCTCTCCATCTCTCTCTTTATAACACTTTATCTTTCACATCCATCTACGCAATATTTTGACCACACCCACTCGCTCTTCCTCCAGCCGTATGACCTTGCATGCGAGTGGCTGAAAACGTGTCAGAGACCGCGCCACAGGCCAGGAGCTGGAGGCGGGGCTTAACGGTGAAGGGGCGGAGCTACAGAGGAAAAGGGGGAGGAGCCAGGAGTGTTGCGTCACACGAGGGGATGCCTTTGAAAAAAAAAGGGAGGGGAAGAGGTTGAGGGGTGGGGGGGGGGAGGGTGAGATGAAAGGAAGGAAGGAAGGAAGGAAGGAAGGAAAGGAGGGAGGGGGTTAAAGAGGTAGATAGATAAACAGAGAGAGATAGAGATAGATAAATTGCTGGGTGGATAGATAAATGGATTGATTGGTGGATATACAAACAAACAGTTAAATAGGCAAGCGGATAAATAAATAGATAAATAGATAGATAGATAGATAGAGATAGATAGATAGATAGATAGATAGATAGGTAGATAGAGAGAGAGAGAGAGAGAAAAAAGAGAAGAATCAAACCAAACAACCAAACTATTAATCGGAGGATTAGATCAGCATCTCTATCCACCCCCCACCCTCCCTCTCTCTCAGTCTCACTAGAACACATCAGAACATATCTCCCCCCCCCCTCCCTCCACCTGCCTCCCTCTACCTCCCTCCCTCCTTCCCTCCCTCCAACCCGCCTTTCTCTCGCTTTCAAAAAAAAAAAAAAAAAAAAAAAAAAAAAAAGAGCAACCACTTATTAATCTGGAATCCTCTGGAATGAGGGAATGGCACTCAGCGCCTTCGAAGTGGTGTCGCAGGTAGGCACTCGGCGGTTCTAGATTGGGTCTAATCTGATTGGGATTCGAAGATGATGCCAGATGGGGGTGATTATAGCGGATTAGATTTTCACAGAGAGAGAGAAAGAAGGAAGGAGGGTGTGAGTTGGAATGATAGGGGGGGGGGGGGGATAATGGGGGAATGTGAGTGAGAAGGACGGATATGTATATATGTATGTATATATACATAAATCTATATCTATCTATCTATATCTATCTATCTATCTATACATATATATCTATCTATCTACACACACACACACACACACACACACACACACACACACTCACACAAATGTAAGCATGAAACACACACACACACATGCACGCCCCCCCCCCAAAAAAAAAATCATACATATACAAATAAAAATGAATAAATAACGTCATTAAACATATAGAGAAAGAAAGAAAGAAAGAAAAAAAAAATATATGCGAGGCCAAAGGAGCGTAAATTTCAATATATATTTTTTTCTCATCCTTTCTTCTACCTTTTACATCGAGCTTCTTAAGTAACGTCGTTAGGAATCTGATGGGACGTTGCTCATGTTTCCTGGAGCTTGGACGCGAGCGCTTGGACGTGCTTGTAAGGGAAGGAGGGAAGGAAGGAAGGAAAGAGGGAGGGAGGAAGGAAAGAGGGAGGGAGGAAGGGGAGGGAGGAGGGAGGAAGGAGGGAGGGAGGAGGGAGGAAGGAGGGACGGAGGGAGGAGAGAGGAGGGAGGAAGGAAGAGGGAGGGAGGATGGAGGATGGAGGAGGGAGGGAGGGAGGGAGGGAGGGAGGGAGGGAGGGAGGAGAGAGGAGGGAGGGAGGAGGGACGGAGGAAGGAGGAACGGAGGGAGGAGAGAGGAGGGAGGAGGGAGGGAGGGAGGGGGAGGGAGGGGTGCAGGAGATGTTAAAGTATGTGCGCGAAAGGGGGGGAAGGGGGGAAGGGGGAGAAGGGAGGTAAAGAACCACTCCGTCCACCTCACCCTTTGTAATTCAACAAATCAAGAACCGCTGACTTTCTCGCAATGAAGGAACACCGTTTCCCTGGCGACAATAACCTTACCAAGAACAACTAGCCCCCCCCCCCTCCCACCTCTTTCCCAAACCAACAACCATTACCACACACCTCTGTTGGTGGTCTCGCAACCAACCTTGACCTATGGACTCTCACTCGTCACAACAGCGCGACATAAGCTCGGTCTTAGCGATTACGGTCTTGTTGTCTGCGGCTGACAAGAGAATAACGGAGGGCGGTCTATCACATCCGGGTCCTCGGAGGATGAAGCGGCGATGGAGACGTCAACAACGATGTTAATTGCGACGTTCCGAGACGTTTGAGGGTCTGCTTTTGTCTTCGAGTGAGGGGGGGGACGGACGGGGTTGTATTTGTGTCTTGGGGGGGGAGGGGGAGGGGGTTCTTTCTCTTTTTTTTTTTCGTTTTTCTTCTATTTTAAGGAGAAAGAAGTGTTCTTTACGATTTGTTTTCATGCGTTGTGGGGCGTTAGTTTGTTTTGTGGTGTTATGTGTTTAGGATGTTTGTGGTGTGGTTCTTCAAGTTTTGTTTGCCTCCTGGGACCTTCTGTCTCTCTCTTTCTCTTTCTCTTTCTTGCCCTCTTTTTTTCCCTCTCTCTCTCTCTCTCTCTCTCTCTCTCTCTCTCTCTCTCTCTCTCTCTCTCTCTCTCTCTCTCTCTCTCTCTCTCTCTCTCTCTCTCTCTCTTCTTCACTCTCTTTCTCTGTCTCTCTCTCTCTCTCTCTCTCTCCATCTCTCTCTCTCTCTCTCTCTCTCTCTCTCTCTCTCTCTCTCTCTCTCTCTCTCTCTCTCTCTCTCTCTCTCTCTCTCTCTCTCTCTCTCTCTCTCTCTCTCTCTCTCTCTCTCTCTCTCTCTCTCTCTTTCTCTCTACATCTCGCTCTCTCTCTCTTTCTCATTATTTGTTTTTCACGAGTCCGTGTCTTTCAACGCTCTACTTGCTCTTGTTGCAGAGCCCATGCAATCAGCGTCGTGTCATTGTCTGCAAGTAGCGTCTTCGAAGCGACACCCCATCGCAATGCTCGAACTCTGATGCTAATCCTAGTTCACGTGCGAGCTGCGACAACGCTTGTCAATAATGATTAGCATAACCTGTTCATGAATAGAAATATGAAAATTACTTTAATGGTCATTTAGATCGATTGAATACAGGAAGGATGCGTCAGAGAATGGATGAATTCTTATCATGTTCTGTATTTTAAAAATCTATTTATACATATACATATTTTCATAATTTTTAAAATTATTTTCTCGCTCTCTCTATATATCTATCTATCTCTATCTTTCTCTTTCTCTCTCATTCTCTCTCTTCCTCTCTCTTTTCCTCCCTCCTTCCCTCTCCATCTCTCCCTCCGTCCTCTTCTTCTCCAACCCCTCGCTCTTCCTCCTCCCTCCTCCCTCCTCCTCCCCTTCCTCGCCTTTCTTGCCTCCCCTCCTCCCTCCAGTCCCAACGACACTTCCTCCCCGGGGAAAGAAACAACAACAACAACAGCAGTAACAACTTGTGACAGATGCATCGACCTACCCCCAGCGCCCCCCCCCCCCCCCGCTCCCCAATCCCCCCCCCCCCCCCCCTCCACGCTACCCTGAGCAGATACGATAGCAGAAGCCTGGCGGGGAAGCTGTATGGTCGACTCCCTCCCACAGATGGAAAAACTGACCGATCATTTATTATTCATCTCCGACAGTATTAATTAGGTGCAGTGATGCTCGCCTGCCCTTCTTCCGCGGAAACGATTCTTGTGAACCCCGTTAGAGCGAAGCCGAAAGCGGGGTTTTGCTTGGTGCAAGAATCTATCTGTGATGATTATTTGTTCAATCAGTTCATCAAGTTTAATTATTTATATGATTATTATTCTGATTATTACTGTTTTGTTGTTTTGGGGGTGTTGGGGGTTTCGGTGGGGGTACTTGTTTGTATGGAAGAGGGAACTAAACGAGTGTGTTTGTGTTATTTTGTTTGTCTATATGACAGTGAGCGCGTGTCTTTGTGTGTTTGTTTGTTCACGCGTGTTCGTATGTATCGCTTCGAGTTCAGATATGTTTTTCTGTGATTCTGGGTGTCTTTGTGTGTGTTTGTCTAGACATGTGATTATATGTTATTTTTTGTGTGTGTTTGTATGTAATTCTGTTATTTCTTTAATTTTCTCTCTCGTTCCATTCTTCGCTGTCGTTTGTTCCATCTTATTCCTATTATCATGTATCCTCTTTCCCGTCCTCTCTTTCATATCTCTATACATATATCTTCTAATTCTTTCTTCTACACCTCCTCTTCTTATTCCTCTTCCTTCCCCTTCTCCTCCTCCTTCATATTCTCCTTCCTTTTCCTCTTCATAATCTTCGTCTGCTGTTCATTCTCCTCTTTTCCTTTTCTTCTTATTTTTTCCCTTTGTCCTCTTCTTTGTCTCCTCCCCCTCCTCCTCCTCTTATTCATTTTCTTATAAGAATCTTGTTGTTGTATTTGTTGTTGTTATTATTCTAACTCTACCCCCCTCTCTCTCTTCAACAAGCATGACATATTCTCATTCAATTTCCTCCCTTCCCCCCTCAAAAAAAAAAAAAAAAAAAAACTCATTAAAAAAAAAAAAACAACAACAAAAGTAACACCCCCATCCATCCCAAAAATAAAAGATTATTTCCCCACGATCAAAAAAGAAAAAAAAAAAGAAAAAAAAAGAAAAGAGAAGAAAAAAAAAAGGAATTTACTGCAGATAGATTTACTCTCTTGAAACTTTTTCAATTATCCTGAGCCTAAGAAAAAATAAAGGAAAAAGATAATGCGGTCTATGTTGCCAGATTTTTTTTCTTTTTTTTTAAGGACAGGAAATCCGGAAGCGAAGGGAGATAGAAGAGAGAATATGTATGTATGTGTATTAAGATGTGTCTTTATATCTGGATATGTGTGTATATGTAGGACTGTTTATATGTGTGTATGTACGTGTGTGCATATGTAAATATATACATGTGAATACAAAGAGAGAGAGAGAGAGAGAAAGATAGATATAGGAAATACGGATAAATGATAAAAGAGATAAATGAAAGACAAGACAAAATATGAAATCCAAAATCCAAAAAATAAAACCCACGAAAAAAAATAGACACAATAAAAAGATAAGTGAAATGCAGAGAGACGGAGATAGACAAACAAATAGACAAAAAAATTAAAGAAAAAAGAGAACCCCCCCCCAAAAAAGAAAAAAAAAAAGAAAAAGAAAGAAGAAGAAAGAATAAAGAAGGAAGAAGACGACCGATAGTTGTCGAGTCCCAAGACCCCCGAAGGGAGAGAACTGAATAATTACAAGCAGTTAGGACTATAATTTATCCTTTCGTCAGCACCGCCAGGCCACAGGGACACGGCGGTCTTCGGTGTCCAGGGGAGGCGGAGAGCGGACGTGGGCGAAAATGGAGGGAGGGGAGGACAGGGGGAGGAGGAGTAGGGATAGGATGAGGAGGAGGAGGAGAAGGAGGAGGACTAGAAGGAGGGGGAGGAGGAGGAGGAGGAAGAGGAGATGGAAGAGGATGACAGGGGGAGGAGGAAGAGGAGGAAGAGGAGGAGGAGTAGGGATAGGATGAGGAGGAGGAGGAGGAGGAGTAGGGATAGGATGAGGAGGAGGAGGAGGAGGACTAGAAGGAGGAGGAGGAGGAGGAGGAGGAGGAGGAGGAGGAGGAGGAGGAGGAGGAGGAGGAGGAGGAGGAGGAGGAGGAGGAGGAGGAGGAGGAGGAGGAGGAGGAGGAGGAGGAGGAGGAGGAGGAGGAGGAGGAGGAGGAGGAGGAGGAGGAGGAGGAGGAGGAGGAGGAGGTGGACATGGAGGAAGAGGAGGAGGAGGAGGAGGAGGAGGAGGAGGTGGAGGAAGAGGATGGGGAGGAGGGGGAAGAGGAAAAGGAAATGATAATAAAGATAATAAAAAGATAATAATGAAAATAATAATAATAATAAGAAATATAGGACGAAGCAGATGTAGAAAGGCCGAGGTACAGACCCAGAAGGAATCAGAACAAATAAATACAGAAAGAAGAAGAGAAAGAGAAGAACATAGAAAAAGAGAAGATAAAAGAAGAGAATAAGACGACCACAACCAACGACGACGATGACCACGACACGGTCCAGGGACGAGCAGATTGGTCGCTTCACGAAGGGAATCATGTAGGCTCGATTCCAACCTTGCTGCTCAAGTTGGAATTGCTTCGAGAGTAATGGTGGTGGCAGGGAGTGGGGGGGGAGAGAAAGAAGGGGGGGGGGGGGGGATGCTACTGGATAGAAGAAACAGGAGTTTAGAGGATAAGAGAGGACGGAAGAACAGAAAAGAGTTACACAGACAGACTTATACACAGATACACACTCATAAATACTTATCTATCTATCTATTACAACGGGGAGAAAGCGAATCCAAAAGGAAAGAGAAATAAAGAAAAGGAGAGAGAGAGAGAGACAGATCGCTAGCTCCTAACCCCCGAAAGACTTCTCTAATAGCCAGACACCCAACCATGCCCTCCTATCTCACCGCCCCATCTTCTGCGATCTCTCTCTCTCTCTCTATCTTCTAATTCTCCCTTTCCTCCCGCACTCCCGCCCCCTTTCCTCCTTTATCTAATATCCTGCCGTTTCTCCTGCCAACACGGACGTCACTTAGCTGTTCAACCCACCCCTCCCCTCCCCCGATTCCGCTACGATCGCGTAATGACGGTATACAGGAGCAGTGTTCGGACGCTGTTCCCGACACACCCCTTCCTTCCTTCCTCTGTCACAGTTGGGGGGAAAGAGAGGGAGAAGAAAGGAAGAAAAGGAGGGAGCAGGAGGAGGGGGAGAAAAAAGGGGACGGTGGAAAAAGGAAGGAGAGAGAGAGAGAGAAGAAAGAAAGAAAAGGAGAAAAGTGGTGGAGGAAGTGAGGAGGTGGAAGAAGGAGAAGGAAAGACGGGAAAAAATGCTAATCTTCGGAGGAAAGAAGGAAGGAGAGGGAAAAGAGAAAATGAAGAAGCGGATTGAGAGGGGAAAGAAAAAGAGGTGGAATAAGTGAGAAAACGAAAGAGGAAAAAAATGCTAATCTTTGGGGGAAAGAAGGATGAAAGAGAGACAGAAATAAGGAGTCAATCTTCATAGAATACAATAAAAATTATTTCGTTATACCATCATATGTAGTTCTCAGTTCAGTTCAGAGAGATTTGCGAAGGCTTTCCTTCGCCCGGGCTATATGCACGAGGCGGCCCGGCCATGTAGTTCTCTATCAATTTTATAATATATTATCTATGACTGATGACTTAAAGCAAAGTCAACCAATAAATGATGTATGAGAAGGAGGAGAACACAGATGCCAGTGTTAACGGTGAACACCTGATTAATGAGGGGATGATAATGGCCAGTAAAGTGACCAACAGAAGGTGAGGAGGAGGAGGGGGAGGGGGGATAGGAGTAGGAAGAGGAGTAGGCGGGGAGGAGGAGGAGGAGAAGGAGGGGAAGGGAGGATAGGAGTAGGAGTAGGAATAAGAGTAGGAGAAGAAGAACGAAAAAGGAATGAGAGGAAACTAAGAGGGAAGATGGAGGTAGAAGACAACGAAGACGATGAGGAGTATGAGACAGTGAGTAAAGATGAGAAAAAGGAAGATGAGGAAAGAATAAGAGGAAGAGGAAGAAGAAAAAGAAGAGGAAGAGGAAGAGGAGGAAGCAAAAGATAAGGAGGATTAATGAAAACTGCTTAGGTAGAAATCCTTTTATCCATGTAGTATGGCTAGCCGTCTGCCTCTCTGGTGGCCCTAGGGAGTCTCGTGTGATTCTGTCTATTTCGTCATCCTTCTCATCCTTCTTCTTCTTCTTTTTTTCTTCCTCTTCTTCTTTCTCTTCCTCCTCCACTTCTTCCTCCTTTTTATTCTTCCTCTTCCTCCTCCTCCTCCTCCTCTTCTTCCTCCTCCTCCTCCTCCTCCTTCCCTTTCCCTTTCCCTTCCCCTTCCCCTTCTCCTTCTCCTCTTCCTCCTCCTCCCCCTCTTCTCCACTCCCACTTTACTCTTTTATCTTTCTCGAAATCAGCGAAAGGAAATATCGAGCAATATAGAAGCCAGAGAACAATGATCACCTTTCGACGGGTGAAGATGAAGATTCATGGGTTAGAGGTGAGGCAGGAGGGGGAAAATAGGGGTGGGAGGAGGAGAGGGAGAGGGAGGAAAAGGAAGAAGAGGGAGGGGGAGAGGGTGAGGAAGAAGGAGGGGGAGGGGGAGAGGGAGGGGGAGAAGAGAGGGAGTAAAGTCAGGGAGGAAAGGGGAAATTAGAGAGAAAGAGGATGATAAGGGAGGGAGGGAGGGAGGAGGAAAATGAGGGAGAGAGAGAAGGAGGGGGATAGAAGAAGGTAAGGGAGGAAAGGGGGAAAGGGAGATAGAGAGGAAGAGGGTGGGGAAGGTAAAGGAGGGGAGAATGAAAGGTAAGGGAGGGAGGGAGAAGAAGGGTTTGGGGAAGGAGGGATTGGGGAATAGGGGTGCAGAGAGAGTAGGGACAGAAGGAAGGCGAGTGAAAGGAGGAAGGGAGGGGGAGAGGAGGCATAAAGCACAACGTAGGAAAGGGGAAGAGGAGGGAAGAAGGGGGAGTAGGGAGGGTGGGAAGAGAGGAAGGGAGGGGGGAGGAAAGGGAGGAGGAAGGAAGGAAGGAAGGAGAGGGGGGAGGGGGGGTGAGGGAGGGAGTGGGTCGCCTTGGGCCACAATAGAGACCCTCTTCTTGTCGACACTTATAGATCACTATCAGGGGTGTTGATGCTTTTTTGTTATCGAGGGTGTGCCTCTTCTTTTCCTTTTTTTCTTTGGGGGACAGTCTTTAGATTTTGATTTATATATATCCACATCTATATCTATATCTATCTATCTATCTACATATACATATATATATATATATATATATATATATATATATATATATATATATATATATATATACACACTGTATATATATATAGATATACTCTCTCTCTCTCTCTCTCTCTCTCTCTCTCTCTCTCTCTCTCTCTCTCTCTCTCTCTCTCTCATATATATATATATATATATATATATATATATATATATATACATACACACACACACACACACACACACACACACACACACACACACACACATATATATATATATATATATGTATATAAATATATATATATATATATATATATATATATATATATATATATATATATATATATCTATGTATATATAAATATATATATATATATATATATATATATATATATATATATATATATATATATATATATATATGTATATATATAAACACACATATATATATATATATATATATATATATATATATATATATATATATATATATATATGTATATATATATATATATATATATATATATATATATATATATATATATATATATATATATACACACACACACACACACACACACACACACACACACACACACACACACACACACACACACACACACACACACACACATATACATATATATATAACACGAAATCATGCTCTTTTTATTTTTCACTCATCACGATTTTCACTTTGACTACACCTTGTCATGATACATTTTGGAATTTTATATTTCTCCCATTCTACTTCATCTATTTTTTGGTCACGATTCACTGATATTGTCTAAATGGTGTAATGATTAACTCCTCTAGAACGAACGACGTAATGAAGACATGTGGAAGGATAATATTTGATAACAAGAAACACAAGTGCCGCTAGACACGCTTTTATACGTGAGTTTGTACAATATACGTGTGTGAATGTGTTGGGGAGAGAGAGAGAGAGAGAGAGAGAGAGAGAGAGAGAGAGAGAAAGAGAGTATATAGATAGCCAAATAAATAGATAGAGAAATATGCAGATAGATAGATAGATATGCAAATAGATAGACAGATAGATAGATAGATATATTGAGAGAGAAAGTGAGAGAGAGGAGAGAAAGAGAGAAAATGTTGCCATGATAAAAATCTACAGGGATAGAAGCTACCAGTGGGTGTGGCACATAGATCCTTCAGAGTACATATAGGCCTAGTAGAGACAAGCAGTTAGATAATCGCAGACATAAGGAAGTTGATAAAGTTCAGCAAAAAAAAAGGTTGATCAATTTTCCATTTCCATCGGATAAAAACAAAAACAAAAATTCTTTAGAGCTTAAAAGAATTTTAAAAAGTAAATCGAAAAGGAGAAAATCAAATAAAAACTTACAATATATATATATATATCACAACAAAAACAACAAGAAAACAATAAAGATAAAGAAAGTCAACATGAACAAAGGATGGAATGTACTCCATTAACAGACACCAAACGGGCGTGATAGTGAATCCCGCGTGAGCTTATGGTGACGCTTTGAGAAGAGGTGACCGTGGGTGTGGTCAGTGGGACCTTATCTAATGATGTACTAACGGCTGATGGAGAGAGAGAGAGGGAGGGAGGGAGGGAGAGAGAGAGAGAGAGAGAGAGAGAGAGAGAGAGAGAGAGAGAGAGAGAGAGAGAGAGAGAGAGAGAGAGAGAGAGAGAGAGAGAGAGAGAGAGAGAGAGAGAGAGAGAGAGAGAGAGAGAGAGAGAGAGAGAGGGAGGGAGGGAGAGAGGGGGGGGGGGGGGGGGGGGGGGGGGGGGGGGGGGGGGGGGGGGGGGGAGGGAGGGAGAGAGAGAGAGAGAGAGAGAGAGAGAGGGAGGGAGGGAGGGAGGGAGGGTGGGAGGGAGGGGGAGGGAGGGAGAGGGAGGGAGGGAGGGAGGGAGAGAGAGAGAGAGAGAGAGAGAGAGAGAGAGAGAGAGAGAGAGAGAGAGAGAGAGAGAGAGAGAGAGAGAGAGAGAGAGAGAGAGAGAGAGAGAGAGAGAGAGAGAGAGAGAGAGAGAGAGAGAGAGAGAGAGAGAGACAGATAGAGAGAGAGAAAAAAAGAAGAAAATAAGAAAACAACAAAGCAAGACATGAAAAGACGACCAAAAGCCAATACATCTCACGCATCTTAATACAGTCTCATACCTCACAGCATATCCAAAGAAAACTCCATCCCTCATAGACCAAATACATCATGATACATCGAATAATGATAATAACAACAATAAAAACAGCTGGGAATATATGAATGCATTTATGACCATTAAGGAGTGTATGTGTGCGTGTTATACAAAGGAGCGAGAGGAGCCGTTTAAAGGACGATCGACTGGGGAATGAGTGAAGGCAAACGGAAGGGGAGGGAGGAGGAGGAAGGGAGGGGAAGGGAAAGGAGGAGGAGGAAAAAAGGAAGAAGAGGAAGGAAGGGAGGGGGAGGAGAAAGGGAAAAAGAGGAAGGAAGGGAGGGGGAAGGGAAAGGAGGAGGAGGAAGGGAGGGGGAGGGGGAGGGAAAGGAGGAGGAGGAAGGGAGGGGGAGGAGAAAGGGAAGAAGAGGAAGGAAGGCAAACGGAAGGGGAGGGAGGAGGAGGAAGGGAGGGAGAGAAGAAAGGGAAAAAGAGGAAGGAAGGCAAACGGAAGGGGAGGGAGGAGGAGGAAGGGAGGGGGAGGAGAAAGGGAAAAAGAGGGAGGAAGGGGGAGGAGAAAGGGTAAAAGAGGAAGGAAGGGGGGAGGAAGGGAAAGGAGGAGGAAGGAAGAAGGCAAAGGGAGAAAGGAAGGAAGGGGAGAGGAAGGGAAAGGAGGAGGAGGAGAAAGGGAGGGGGAGTAAGTAAGGGAAAGGGAGAAAGGAAGGAATAGGGGAGGAAGAGAAAAGAGGAGGGGGAAGGGAGGGGAACGAGGAAGGGACGAGGAGGAGGTAGAGAGGGGGAGGAAAAAGGGAAAAAGAGGAAGGAAGGGGGGGAGGAAGGGAAAGGAGGAGGAGGAAAGGAAGGGGAGTAAGTAAGGGAAAGGGAGAAAGGAAGGAAGGGGGGAGGAAGAGAAAAGAGGAGGAGGAAGGGAGGGGAACAAGGAAGGGAGGAGGAGGAGGAGGAAGAGAGGGGGAGGAAGAAGGAAGGGAAAGGGAGGGGAAGGAGGAAGGAAGGGGGAAGGGGAGAGGGAATAAGGGAAGAAAAGGGAGGAGGAAAAAGAAAATTAGAAAAAATAGAGAAAAAGGAGGAAAGAGAGAAAGAGAGAGAGGAAAGGAAATAGTGAGATAGATGGAGAGATAGCTAGCTAGCTATATAGATAGATAGATAGAGAGAGAGAGAGAGAGAGAGAGAGAGAGAGAGAGAGAGAGAGAGAGAGAGAGAATAGAGGGAGAGAGAGAGAGAGAGAGAGAGAGAGAGAGAGAGAGAGAGAGAGAGAGAGAGAGAGAGAGAGAGAGAGAGAGAGAGAGAGAGAGAGAGAGAGAGAGAGAGAGAGAGAGAGAGAGAGAGAGAGAGAGAGAGAGAGAGAGAGAGAGAGAGATGAGAGGGAGGTACTAATGAAGCAGAATGGGCTCCATATACATTATGGTAACAGAGATCGATCACAAATGCCTCTTTCTGACCGTAAGAGCCACTGGACATCGAGATGTGAATGAATGTAATTTCAGGAGGGTGTCCAAGGGTGCTAATCTTGTGCGAGCGCTTGTTTGTTTCTTGTGTGTAAATAAACGCGGAAGATCTCTGTTTGTTTGTTTGTCTCTGTCTCTGTCTCTGTCTCTGTCTCTGTCTCTGTCTGTCTCTGTCTCTCTGTCTCTCTGTCTCTCTGTCTCTCCCTCTCTCTCTCTCTCTCTCTCTCTCTCTCTCTCTCTCTCTCTCTCTCTCTCTCTCTCTCTCTCTCTCTCTCTCTCTCTCTCTCTCTCTGTCTGTCTGTGTGTGCGTTTCTTTATTCTTATGATTATTTTTCTCTGTCCTTAGCTATATATCTATATATTTACCCCCCCCCTCTCTCTCTCTTACAAACAGACACATACAAACACCTCAAATACATACAAACAGAAACAATGCTTTACAAATGACACTCATACGTCATTCCATTCATGTCTCCCCACACACGTCCACACACGCACGACCTCCATTACACACGCAAAGTCCCCTTCCTTTAGGTAGTGACGTGTGCTTCCGTTGACTCCTTTTTACCGTCCATTGTATGCTGTTCATTTCATTCCGGGCCCATACTTTCTCTTAGGAATTAATCGACTGGCTTGTACGGATTCGCGAGGTGTGATTCTGGTGGTGCATTTGATAAAGAACTTTTGGCTCATTGTGAATTAAATACGGACTCATATTTTTTTTCTTCTCCTGAAACCTGATAAAGCGTATTTATTTTAATTTTTATTTGTTGAAAGTATAACAGGTAATCGCGAGGGAGAAACGATGAATATCACAAAATCAAAAGAATAGTATCTACATTAACGAAACACATGATAACGCAACTATATAGCATCTACATGAACGGAATATCGCATGCATGTCATTTACACTGCCGCAACACAGCACCTATATATACCTAACGTATCTACATCTCGTACTATATATCACAAGTACATCATCTACACTACAGCAACATACCCCCTATCGTATGCAATCGAATCAACCACTCGCACTATATAACTCAAACACAACATCTACACAAACGAAATATCCCAAGTATAACATGTACACAACCGACACGCAACACCCATATCGCATCTACCTCTCGCTCTCTATATATATCGCAATTATACCTACATTCCACTATACCATCTATCATACCCGCAATGTATCTACCTCTCCTATCACAAATAAGGTCTCTCCACTAGCGCACCGCAGCCCCTAGACCATACCTATCTCTACCTCTCCTATCACAAATAAGGTCTCTCCACTAGCGCGCCGCAGCCCCTAGACCATATCTATATCTACCTCTCCTATCACAAATAAGGTCTCTCCACTAGCGCGCCGCAGCCCCTAGACCATACCTATATCTACCTCTCCTATCACAAATAAGGTCTCTCCACTAGCGCACCGCAGCCCCTAGACCATACCTATATCTACCTCTCCTATCACAAATAAGGTCTCTCCACTAGCGCACCGCAGCCCCTAGACCATACCTATATCTACCTCTCCTATCACAAATAAGGTCTCTCCACTAGCGCACCGCAGCCCCTAGAACCATACCTATATCTACCTCTCCTATCACAAATAAGGTCTCTCCACTAGCGCGCCGCAGCCCCTAGAACCATACCTATATCTACCTCTCCTATCACAAATAAGGTCTCTCCACTAGCGCGCCGCAGCCCCTAGAACCATACCTATCTCTACCTCCGGCACTGTATTCCTTCCTCTATTTGTCATAGGGCTTTCGCATCAGATCGACAACTTGCGATGCCTAAGAGCCTCCCGCAACCTTCTTCCTGAGCGCACACATTCATGGTAAGGGACCGAGGGTTGTGGGTTGATCCTCTCTTTATTAAGCCCAGCTCTTTTTGCCCAGGTTTCAGAACTCGCCGTCCGGGTGAGGCGGAGGTGTGGTTTGTGCTTGTTGCTCTTGTTTTAGTAGGAAGAGGTGTAGTGCTTTTTGTCGTTGTAGTAGTGGTGGAAGTAGTAGTAGTTGTTGTTTTTGTAGTAGTAGTTGTAGTACTGTGTGTTTTACACAAAAACACGAAAACACGCACACATACGCACGGAAGGTTACACACACACACACACACACACACACACACACACACACACACACACACACACACACACACACACACACACACACACACACAAGCCTACACACTCAAACACACACACATAAAACGAAGTAAAACACCGATGATCCCTTCTTAAAAATAAACTCTACGCTTACTACACTCCTAATTTAACATTACACCAACCACAATTTCCCGGAGCTTTATACATCAAGGTCTTGCCCTCATCCTCGTCCTCCGAAAGAGAGAGGGGGGGGGAGAGAGAGAGAGAGAGAGAGAGAGAGAGAGAGAGAGAGAGAGAGAGAGAGAGAGAGAGAGAGAGAGAGAGAGAGAGAGAGAGAGAGAGAGAGAGAGAGAGAAGAGAGAGAGAGAGAAAGAGAGAGAGAGAGAGAGAGAGAGAGAGAGAGAGAGAGAGAGAGAGAGAGAGAGAGAGAGAGAGAGAGAGAGAGAGAGAGAGAGAGAGAGAGAGAGAGAGAGAGAAAGAGAGAAAAGATAATCTAAAACAAATCTGACTCAAGGATCTTCACAGGCTGCTGAATTTCTTGATAACTTCATGGAAATCTACGGGATTTAACAACGCATTTCAAGTCAGTCATGATTTTATGATCTGTCTATATGTTCTATCTGATATATGTATTTTTTCCATTTCTTAATCACGAAAACAGAAGGCAAACATCATGGAAATCTACGGAAATTACCTGCGTATTTCAGAGTTAGTAAAAATGTTTATACTAGTTTTTTTTCTTCATATTTCTATGGTTTCTGTGTTCTTTTTTCTAATTTCTTTTTCTCTCAATTTCAAGATCACAGAAATAGTCAATAATAGTCAATATTCAGCGATAAACTTCAGATCAATAATATAATTTTTATTTTTCTCGAAAATTTTCTTAGTTTTATGAGAGGAGGCCGAGTAGGCGGCAGAGGAGGAAGGGAGGGGAGGGAGAGAAGGAGGGAGAGAAAGAGGGAGAGAAGGAGAGAGGGAGGGAGGAAGGGAGGGGAAGGAGGGAGGAAGGGAGGGGAAGGAGAGAGAGAGAGAGAGGAAGGGAAGGAGAGAGAGAGAGAAGGAGGGAGGAAGGGAGGGGAGGGAGAGAAGGAGGGAGAGAAAGAGGGAGAGAAGGAGAGAGGGAGGAAGGGAGGGGAGGGAGAGAGAGAGGGAGGAAGGGAAGGAGAGAGAGAGAGAGAAGGAGGGAGGGAGAGAAGGAGGGGAGGGAGAGAAGGAGGGAGAGGGGGAGGGGAGGGTAACCCAATTCCGAAATGGTCTTTGTGAAATGTTCCGTAGCGAGATTGATATATCTGCCATTGAGATTCAGCTGACGTATAAAGATGCTTCGTGGTTGCTGTCTGGATGAGTCAATACATTGTAGCCTTGGAATTATGACGAGGATAACAATGATAATGATAGTCATTATTAGAACAGAGAGAAAGAGATATAGATAGATAGATAAACAGATAGATAGATGGATAAGTGGATAGATAGATAGATAGATAGATAGATAGATAGATAGAGAGAGAGAGAGAGAGAGAGAGAGAGAGAGGGAAGGAAGGAAGGAAAGAAAGAAAGATGATAACAATGATGATGATAATCATTATTAGAGAGAGAGAGAAATATAGATAGATAGATAGATGGATAAGCGGATAGATAGATAGATAGATAGAGAGATTGATAGGTAGATAGATAGAGAGAGAGGGAGGGAAGGAGGGAGTAGGGAGTGAGATAGATAGATAGAGAGACAAAGATAGATAGATAGATAGATAGATAGATAGATAGATAGAGAGAGAGAGAGAGAGAGAGAGAGAGAGAGAGAGAGAGAGAGAGAGGGAGAGATAGAAAGAGACAGAGAGAGAGAAAGAGAGAAAACAAGTAAAGAGACAAAGAAAAAAAATAAAACGAAAGAGAGATCGATAAATGAAGCGACAAAAAAGAAACAAAGGAAGACACCAAGATCGAACACTCTACATACAACCAATAATCAAAACAAAAACAAAAGAAAGTCACACATACAAAACACACACACACACATACCAGACAACCCCCAACCCACTCCCCCTCCCCCTCCCCCACAAGAAAAAAAAAAATAAATAAAAAGATAAAAAATATATATATATATATATATATAAATAAAAGCGAAAATAAATAAATAGA
>BOPN01003112.1:63381-65881 GCA_017312705.2 Penaeus japonicus | reverse complement strand
CCCTAATGCATTTAAAACATGTTTACTACCTGTTTTACAGTAATATCTAATACAAACATTAAAAAAACAACTTTTTACTGCCTTTATACAATCATATTTTCCCTAATACATATATATTTCTTAAGTTCGTATACTTCCAGCGGTCGCGAGGAAATAATTTTTTAAAAAACAAATCTGAAATTTATCCGGGATTAATCTCATGCGAACGGAAGATTAATGTAACCAACGTCCTTGTTATTAACACGTTTCTCTTCATCCTAGATTTGACAGGAGGGGGGTAGGGAGGAGGTAGGAGGAGGGGGAATAAAAAAATATTGGTAATGGGGTGGGGTGGGGATGGGGGGAGGGGGCGGCAGGCGATCGTAGAACGTGTTGAAGAAGAGGAGGTGGAAGAGGAGGTGGAAGAGGAGGTGGAAGAGAAGAGGAGGTGGAAGAGAAGAGGAGGTGGAAGAGGAGGTGGAAGAGAAGAGGAGGTGGAAGAGAAGAGGAGGTGGAAGAGGAGGTGGAAGAGAAGAGGAGGTGGAAGAGAAGAGGAGGTGGAAGAGAAGAGGAGGTGGAAGAGAAGAGGAGGTGGAAGAGAAGAGGAGGTGGAAGAGGAGGAGAAAGTGTTGGGGAAGAGGGAGGTGAAGGAGAAAGAGTGAGAGTTGGGGGAAGAGGAAGGTGGGGGGGAAGTGTTGAAGAAGGCTAGGAGTTGTGCAAAAAGGGGAGTGTTGAAGGAGGGGGGGGGAGGGGGTGAGAAAGAGAAAGTGTGTAGGGAGAAAAAGTCTTCGGTGATCGGGAAGAGGGAGGTGGGACAGAAAAAAGAGAGTGAGGGGGAGGTGGGAGAGAGAGAAAGAAAACAGGTTGGTGATGGGGAAGAGGAGGGTGGGGGAGAAAGAAAAGGTGTTGGGGAAGAAGGAAATGTGTGTTGGTGGGGGGGGGGGGGAGGAGGAGGCAGAGATCGTGTTGAGAAAGGGCAAGGGGAGGTGTTGCAAGGAAACAAAATGCGGATGCAGTATAAAGGGGAGAGACACAGCGAAATAGAGAAAGAAAGATAGATAGCTAGATAGACAGATAAATAGATAAATAGATAGATAGATAGATAGATAAAGAGGGAGAGAGAGAGAGAGAGAGAGAGAGAGAGAGAGAGAGAGAGAGAGAGAGAAAAAAAAATAGAGCAGGAAAGAAAGACAAAGAGAGAGAAAGATAGAAATAGTGAGAAATAGAGAGAAAAAATGAGAGACATCTTAGAAGAAATATTATATACCGAGTTTTCTCTCCTTGAGACGCCCAAACAGCAAGGCTTTGGTAAGATCACGTTCAGTTAGTACAGTAGCTCTATGAGGTGTATGCTGTAAGTGTGGGCGTGTGTGTATATTGGGTGTGCTATGGGAGTGTACGTGTTGTTGTATTTGGTTGTGTATGTTGCGTGGGTGCTTTGTGTGTGTTGTTTCATGTGTTTTATGTGTCTGCTCTTTATATTTTCGTTTGTGTATGCGTGTATTGTGAGTTTATATTACATATGGGTCTTTAATTTTCATACTGTAAACACACGCACACAACATCGTGTAAATTTGTATACTGCACATAAATGTATGACTAAACATTACAAACACATAGCTCATCATGAAAAAAACAAACAAACACAAATACACATCACATTGTGCACAAACTATGCAATATGCAAACCACAACTTCCAGTCGAGAGGAACCTCAACTGACTCACAACGTCTGGGTCTTCTGCGAAATGGTTTGCCTGGACAACCATCCTGATCACTCGATATCTCTGTTTACCGTGTTTGTTGATCCAAGGCGGTTTTAGTGACATGTTCGAGAGTCTGTCTTTCTTCTGCTTTTGGCTCTGTTTGTGTCTGGATGGTTGTTTGTTTTGATATTTCTTCTATCTATTCTTTGATATTCTTTTCTTTCTTCAATCTCATTTTCATATATTTTTTTTAACTTTCTCTTTTGGCCACTTTTTTTTCTCTTTCTCCCTCTGCATGTATGTATGTATGTATGTATGTGTACATGCATGCATGTATGTATCGATTTATCTTCACACACACACACACACACACACGCACACACACACACACATACACACACACACACACACACACACACACACACACGCACGCACAAAAACACACACACAAACACACAAACACACACATACTCATAAACACATAGTTCATATACACATCAGCGTTTCCCATGTTTGTGTGTATGAATTTGGTGTTCCCTGTCCCATTATACATCATTAGAATGCTTCATCTCATTAAGTCAGATATCCACCGATGAGCGTGGGAAAATAGACAAGAAGAAGAAGAAAAAGAAGAAGAAGAAAAAAAAGAAGAGTGCAAATATTTCACAGAGGAACGGATAAACACAAGAGTTAAGGCGGACTGAGTAATAATGATCCTAATGAAACCCGGAATGAAATGAAAGGCATCAAGTCTAAGGTCAATACGCGCCATGTTTAACTTACATTAGACATTCAGGCTCGCTCATACAACATATT
>BOPN01003112.1:53381-55881 GCA_017312705.2 Penaeus japonicus | reverse complement strand
CCCGGGCCACGTCTGGCGAACGCAGAGCAGCAGGGGGCACAGAAGGCAACTCCTTGCTAAATATTACACTTATAAAATCAGAAGGCCTTCGTCGTGGGCAAAAAGACGGAGAGAAGCTCGGGCGAGTTACATGGACGTTTGGAAAGAGAGACTGGACAGGAGTCACTTCTGGTAAAAAGCCCTGCAGGAGGTAGCTAGTCCTTGGGGGGGGAGAGGAGGAGGAGCTACGAGAGGTAGTCCTTCCGTATGCTGTTTTGGAGTAGCCTCTCGATGCCGTCCTTCAGACTAGGGCTAGGGGAGTGGACGTTATGGTACACAAATCAGGTACACGACAGATTATGCACATGTATAAAAACGAGACGGAATCAAGGCTAGATTATGCATGGCCCAGCTTTAGGCCAGTCGATATACAAACGTGTATAAAATAAGTACATACAGTAGTTGATCCTAGTGAGTCGGTTCAGAAATTCTAAGTAACACAGATCAAATTGCACTTGTAAAAATGCTAGTTATCATGTAAACAGATGGGATTATGCTATGGTTTCACACACATATAAGTACGACGTTGGGATACATATGCACTTCACAGATGGCTAATGCGGCCAGCAAAACGGTCGAGTAAAACCACCCAAAACAGTCACTTGTCGCTGCACAATTCGGCGCTGGTGGAAGCACCTGCTCTCACGAAGCGTCAGGAGAGCACAGATCTCTTCCAGAGCTTGCAACACCGCTGTCATGTCCAAGCGCTGGCTGTGTTGTGTTGACGCTCGGCTGTATTTTCCATATAGACTGCAAGGATACGTCCGTGCCAATTCTCGCAGCCCTAAAAGCCTTCAAAGCAAAACGCTGCAGTTCGTCGGCGTAGCGTGGCAGCGCCACGGCATGTCCAGGCCTTTGTCCGAGGGCGACATGGCTGAAGCGAGCGCGTTGCTAGACTGCGACTACGGTAATGCAGCAGCGACTACCGGACGCTGGCAGCAGCAGCAGCAGCAGCAGCAGCAGCAGGTGGTGGAGCCGAACACACGCCAGATCGGCGGCGCAGGTCGGCGTGGCGGCGGCGTAGCAGCACCGCGTGGAGAGGGCGGCGTGGAGACTAGCGGCCCGGGGTGTGGTGTGGTGGGCTGGGGACGGCGGTGACTCGGAGAGCAACGCAAGGGGCGGGGCCAGGCAAGGGGCAGGAGGGGGCCGCCCGAGGGAAGGGGGGTCACAGCGAGTGAGGTGGGGAGGGCTAAAGGAGAATGAGGGAGGGTGGGGGGAGTCGCTACCGCTCTGTTGGCGGTTCCTCCTCCCTCACGTATGTGGCGCACGAGGAGGCCAGCGGGTCTTCCAGGCTGCGCCGCGCACCCTGCATCTTCACCTAGACAGCTACACTTGGCGCACACCCTAAAGCTGCCAAGCCGCACTACACTTAGCACGCACTCCCGGCCATGCGTGGGATATTTCGCCCTTGTATATGCGCTTCTCCACGTGAGCGAGAGCGAGAGAGAAAGAGAGAAAGAGAGAGAGAGAGAGAGAGAGAGAGAGAGAGAGAGAGAGAGAGAGAGAGAGAGAGAGAGAGAGAGAGAGAGAGAGAGAGAGATAAAGAGAAAGAGAGAGAGAAAGGGGGAGGTGGGGGGAAATAGCTAAAAAGATAGATAGATAGATAGATAGACAGACAGATAGATAGATAAAGAGAAATAAACCACCTAAGGTCGGGTACAAATAACAAACGAACAAGGAAAGACAGATCATAACAGTCTGTGCATTTGATGATTTTATTCGTGTTTATGTTATGGTTCTCGCCAAGTGCCTTTCGCTTATTGATCACGAGCCTGACACGCTCGGACTGAAGTAGGTGTTTTTTTATTTTCTATCTTTTATCATTATGATTTCTTTTCTTTTTTTACATTTTTTTCTTTTTTAGATTTGATTTTGATTTTGATATGTTTATTTATACTATATACATTGTATACACATGAATAGGCATGGGAACTATGCAACAGACAGACAGACAGAACGAGTATGAGAGACATAAAGAGAAAGAGAAAGAAAGGCAGAGACAGAAAGAGAGAGAAAGAGAGTAAAGATTACCTATAATCTGATAGGAAAAGCTCATTCCCTATACACACAGTCCATGAATCAGATACATTGCACGATATATATCAACAGAGTGATTATCTCGCAACCTCTCGCCCTCAAATAAGCGTGTCTTCATATCTGCTTTTGGAATAACAAAAAGAAGAACGAATATACGAGTCATCGAAATTCCGTGAATACTCAGATGTTGCGCATTTGCTTCCGGATGAGATAATCATTTCATCCATGCATGATCGATCTATGTCTGTGTTTATAGGTGTATGTGTATTGCTCTTTCGCTTCCCCTCTCTCTTTTTCTCTTCAATTCCCTTCTCACTCTTTCGTTCGCTTTCTCTCTCTCTCTCTCTCTCTCTCTCTCTCTCTCTCTCTCTCTCTCTCTCTCTCTCTCTCTCTCTCTCTCTCTCTCTCTCTCTCTCTCTCTCTC
>BOPN01003112.1:17500-25000 GCA_017312705.2 Penaeus japonicus | reverse complement strand
TGTCTTTCTCCTTCTCGATACCAGCTGTTGGAGATGAAAAAGGGGCGTGTCCATCCGGGTCTCACTCTCCTTTCTACGCGCCGTTATCGCCAACGTAATCGGCCGCTTGTCCCCTTGTCCTTTCCCCTCTTCTGTCTGTCTCCCCCTCTGTCTCTCTTTCTTTTTTTCTGTTCTGTTTTTGCTCCTCTCCCGTTTTCTCTTTATTTTTCTATCTTCTTGTCTCTGTTTTTCTTTTCTTTTTTTCTCTCGCCTCTTGTCTTTTTCTCTCTTTCGTTTCTGACCTCTTCTCACTGTCTCCCTTTTTTTTCTCTTCCCTCTTTTCTCTGTTTCCCCTTTTCTTTTCTTCCCTCCTCTCTCTGTCTCCCTTTTTTTCTCTCCCCTCTTTTCTGACCTCTTCTCACTGTCTCCCTTTTTTTTCTCTTCCCTCTTCTCTCTGTTTCCCCTTTTTCTTTTCTTCCCTCCTCTCTTTTGTCTCCCTTTTTTCTCTCCCCTCTTTTCCCAGTCCCCCTTTTCCCTCTTCCAAATGCCTTCTTTTCTTTCCTCCCTTTCCCCTCTACCATTTTCTGACCCAGATACACCATAAAAAGAGAAGAAAAGGGAAGGAGAAGGAGAAGGAATAGGAGTAGGGGGAAAGGAGAAGAGGGGAGGGAAGGGAGAGGAAGGAATAAGAGGGGAGAGAGGGAACAAAAGACGAAAAGAGGGATAGGAGAGAAGAAGAAAAAAGAGGAGAGAGAGCGATGAAGAGGAGGAAGTAGAGGAGGGGAGAGAGAGGAGGGGAGAGAGAGGAGGGGGTAGAGAGCGGGGAAAAGGGAAAACTGGGGGATGGGAGGCAACGCAAAGGGGAAAGAATAGATAAAAATAGGGGGGGGAGGGGGTCGGAGAGGGAAAAGGAAGAGGGAAAGAGGGGAAAAAAGGAGAAAAAGAGGGGGAAGGGAGAAGGAAAAGGAAGGACATCTGATGCGTGAGAAGCTTGATATTGCATCAATAAAGCTGCGAGTTGGCAACTGGGATAAAGTGACTATTGATTCTCCTCCACGTGCGAGCAAGCAGAGATGTCCGGGGGAAGAGAGAGGGGAGAAAAGAGAGGAGAGAGAGACAGGGAGAGAGGGAGAGACAGAGGGAGGGAGGGAGGGAGGGAGGGAGAGAGAGGGGAGGGAGAGGGAGAGAGAGAGAGAGAGAGAGAGAGAGAGAGAGAGAGAGAGAGAGAGAGAGAGAGAGAGAGAGAGAGAGAGAGAGAGAGAGAGAGAGAGAGAGAGAGAGAGAGAGAGAGAGAGAGAAAGAGAAAGAGAAAGATATAAAAAAGAGAGACAGATAAAAAAAAAAGAAAAAGAGAGAGAGAGAGAGACATCGAGAAAAGAAAAGAAAAAAAAAAACACATTCCGTTTTCAATTTTCGTTTCGTCTTTCCTTACAAAAATAAAAAAAAGATAAATAAAAAATAAAATAAATAAAAAATACAGCTAATTTCACATCTCCTCTAATTTAGTTTCCTCGTAACCATTATAACTTCACGAATCCTCCTATGACCATTTCACTACAAACTTCTCAACAACTATTTCTTGTCTTCAACTTCCAACTTCCTTTTTGACGCTGAGGTATTACCGGTCATGCAAATTAGGCGTTTATAGATACACCCACACGAAGAAAGTGTGAAGAAGAAGAAGAAGAATGAAAAGAAGATAATGAAATTGACGATAATAATGATGAAGATGATAATGATAAAGATATTTACAAGGAAAATATTAATCATGATGATAATGATAATCATGATAGTGATAATAGTGATAAAGATCATAATATTAAAAAATATAATGATAATGATAATAACGACGATAAAAATAATAGTGATAATAAATAAAAAAATAGAAGAGGATAAAGCAAAGTAATCAATAAAGAAGAAGACAAGAAGAAGTATGAATAAGAAATGAGAATAAAGAATAATCAAGAAAATTAATAAGAAAAAGAGAACGACAATGAAGAAGAAGAAAAAGATGAAAAATAAGAAGAAAAGAAGAGCCCGAAGGAGATGAAGACGAAGAAGAAAAAGGATAAGAAAAAAACGATAAGAAAAAGAAGAGGAAGAATAAGAACGAGTAGAAGAAGGATAAGAAAAGAAGAAGAAGAAGAAGAAGAAGAGGAAGAGGAAGAAGAAAAAAAAAACGAACAAAAGAAGAAGAGGAACAAAAATCAAAAGAAGAAGAAAAAGAGGAAGAAAAAAGAAGAAAAAAAAGAAGAAGAAGAAGATAAAGAAGAAAACAAACAAACAAACGAACAAAAAAAAGAAGAAGAAGAAGAAGAAGAAGAAGAAGAAAGACGAAGAAGCGCGACACGAGAGCTTTACATGGCCAATCAGCGCACGAAGAAGATTGAAGAGAAAAGACATGTATTTGTAGGGCATTTTGCTGTCCTCGCTCTACGCTAACTTCCCGCCTCATCTCCAGTGCCTCATTCAAGTGAAAGTTACTAAACTATTAAAGAACTCCGATGGGAAAAAGTCTCCCTCGTTCTCGCCTTTTTTTTTTTTTTTTTTTTTTTTTTCTTTTTTTCTCTTTCTTTCTTTGGGAGAATTTGATTGCACTGAATATCTATTTTTACCGAATGCTATATTGTTTAAATATATATCTATTAAGTATGCTGTCTGTTAAATATACCAATCATTAATCAACAATTAGATATAACCTTATTATAGTCAGTCGTTAAAAGAGAAAAATAATCTTCGAAAAAACAAATGTAATATATATATATATACATATATACTCCTCCCTCTCCCTCCCTCCCTCCCTCCCTCCCTCCCTCTCTCTCTCTCTCTCTCCCTCCCTCTCTCTCTCTCTCTCTCTCTCTCTCTCTCTCCCATTCTCTCCCTTTGTCTCTAACAGTATATCAGACGTGTTATTGGTCTGCGTGTGATATTGCCATTGTAAATCACAGGGAATCATCCAGAATTCTGTTTTTTTCATCTTAACTGCATGCAACACTGGATGCAATATAGGTCACTAACGATCAGGGTACAATAAAGCTCATCTGGAGAGTGAAACTAATTGAATAATCTTCTCATTTGTTGATGAGGTTTGCAGTCACGAACGTGCAAGCATAACATATATACACACACACATGCACATGCACATACAAGCACACTCGTGCTAGCTCATACACAAGGTCACACACACACACACATTCTCTCTCTCTCTCTCTCTCTCTCTCTCTCTCTCTCTCTCTCTCTCTCTCTCTCTCTCTCTCTCTCTCTCTCTCTCTCTCTCTCTCTCTCTCTCTCTCTCTCTCTCTCTCTCTCTCTCTCTCTCTCCCCCCCCCCCCCCTCTCTCTCTCTCTCTCTCTCTCTCTCTCTCTCTCTCTCTCTCTCTCTCTCTCTCTCTCTCTCTCTCTCTCTCTCTCTCTCTCTCTCTCTCTCTCTCTCTCTCTCTCTCTCTCTCTCTCTCTCTCTCTCTCTCTCTCTCTCTCTCTCTCTCTCTCTCTCTCTCTCCCCTCCCTCCCTCCAACAAACAAGATAAAATCGCACAAACAACAAACAGAAGCAAAACAAACAAAGCTTAGCCAGAGGACAAAAATACGTAGCACTTCTCCTTCATCATTGTCCAATTGTTTACTGTTAAGTATGCTGGTCATTAGTAAGGCTGCTGTTTCGAGAGATTGGCTCGTGTCTGTTTGTCTCTCTCTCTCTCTCTCTCGCTCTCTTTCTTTTCTTTCTCTGTCTCTGTCTGTATTTCTGTCTCTGTCTCATTATTATCGTCATTATTATTATCAATTCTATTATTATTATTATCATCTTTATCATTATGATGATTATTATTGTTACTTATGCATCATCACTATCATTATCATTATTAATTTTGATTATATCCCATTCTTGGAGGATGACCTTCGCGCAAGAATAAAAGTCCATATCATCACTCATTAGATATCAAACTAAAACTTGAAGATGAAACGAGAAAGCAATCCTGCAAAAACAATTCCTGCAATCAAGGCCACTTTCGCTCTCACTCTTTGCAAACAACTCTTAGGAAGGACACGTTTCCTTTTATTTAATCTATTTCCCTTTCCTCTCCTTCTATTTCTATTTCGTAAACGTAAACATTCGTCCCTTTCATCTGCTCTCTCTTTATTTTATTTATTTTTTCTTCTGTTTCCGCTTCAAACCCTCCATTATTGCTTTTAACTTTTCCTTTCTTTCTTTCTTTCTTTTCCTTTCATTTCTCTCTCTCTCTCTCTCTTTATCAACCTTTTCGTACTCGTTAGTACATTTCCTTTCTATGTACTCTTTCTCTCTCTCTCGTTTCTCTCTACCTCTACCTGTAACTTCCACACACGCATTTTCATCTTACTTTCATTTCCCTGTGTGATCCCCCCCCCCCATCTCTCTCTCTCTCTCTCTCTCTGTCTCTCTCTCTCTCTCTCTCTCTCTCTCTCTCTCTCTCTCTCTCTCTCTCTCTCTCTCTCTCTCTCTCTCTCAATATGTTCTTTTATCCCACTTTTTCTACTCCCATTCCACACATACATACACTTGCCACTAACTACCCTCTCTCTCCTTATCTTGTTTTCCCATCTAACACACATTTTTTCCTTTAATTTCCTCCCATTCTTCCTACGCCCATATACACATCCCCTTCCCTTCATCTCCCTATCTCTCTCTTTCCTCCTCACTTTATTTTCCCCTTTCACATACGTACAATCACTTTCCTCCATCTACGTCCTCTCTCTCCTTTCTCCCCTTCATCGTCCCTCTCTCTCCTCCCCATTTCCTCACACCTTCCTCATTGGGTCTTTGCCACGTGGAAGCCATTACACGCACCTCTTCTCCTCACCAAGCCAGGGTCTCATGAGGGTCAAACATGACTAATCAGCAACGGAAACGACACACATTCTAAGGAAGGTATGTTGTCACTAGCTCGAGGCCCTCTGGCTGCTTTGCTTTTGGGTGGTGAGGGAATGGGGGGAGAGAGGGTGGGGGGAGAGGGGGTGGGGGCAGAGGGGTGAGGGGGGAGGGATTAAGGTCACTGACCTCCGATCTATTGTTTTGTTTATAATGTACATCGTCACGGAAGTTTCGTATTATGTCCAGTCTTATTTTCTTTTTTTAGTGGGATTAACTACCACTTTTTTTCCTTTTTTTTTTTTAGCCATGTAGTGTCTTTTTATGTCCTAAGATAAATGGTTTTAATTGACCTAATGTAATGATTGTAGTCGACAGCTATAAGGCATCTTCTCGTGATGTATTCGAAGTCATAAAAACCCTGACGAGAGGTCGTAACTGCATCGTCCGACGGTAAAACTAGTTGCATAACATGATGCAGGTCCTCTTCATCCATGAACTCCCGGGCTCTATCTTTGCCAATGAATGTTGCTCTTAGTGGCAACTGCAACAAGTCCTATCAAAAGACATTTCATTTCTTTATAGCGGGACATTAGATCCACGAATTGCAAAGGAGTTGCAGGGGAGAGACACGAAGATCCTAGAAACTCCACAGAGCAAAGACTTGAGAGGAAGGAACAGAAGTGATAAAATGACGCGAGTTCGTCGAGTTGACCTCATCTGTCTCTCTTCTCGAAGTTTTCTGGAAGGTGTGAAGGGGACTGAATATTCCTCCCCTTCCTATTGTTCCTTGACCCTTTCCCACGGCCCTTGTGCTTATCCTCCCCCCCCCCCTCCCTCCCTCCCTTTCCATGCCCTTTACCGTTTTCACCCTCCCCCTTTTTGCATTATACTTTTTTTTACTTGCCTTCTTCCTTACTTTCCCTTCTCCTCCTCCCCCCCCCCTTCTCTTATACCCTCCCCCCTCTTATCCGTGCTTCCTTTCCTATTTTCCCCTTTCTCCTGCCCTTACCCTCTCTCTTTCCCCTGCCTTTCCCCCTCCCGCTCCCCCTTGCCCTCATTGACCAAACGACACCTTTGATCTTCATTGCTGCAAGGTTCTTACGCAAAATTTATACATTATCGTGTATTACTTCAGTTTCTCCTTTATTTATCCATATTGCCCTTTCACTTAGCTTTCTTTATATACCAATTATTTGTCCATGCGCTTTCCATCTACTTTTTTCAAAATAGTCTCTTGTCTCATAACCAAAATTTCTGTTATCTCTCTCTCTCTTCTCTCATTTCCCTTCTTCCCTCATTACCAAGTTTGGCCTTTCTCCCTCACCATCTCATCTCCTTTGCCACTTAACCGCATTATACATCCCATTAATTTTCATCTTCGTTTTAACTCGTGTTATTATCAATTATCCAATTACGCTCTTCCCCCCTTGTTTGTATCCTCCTCCTTCGTTCACATCTCTTTCCCCTTTATCTGTATTTACAAGGACACGATATACACAGGGGGATGACCCCAAGTTTTCGAATAATTTACCCCTCCAGTTTATTTTACTTTCTGGTCCTGTGTTGTTTAGCTGTTTGGTTATTCATATTCTCATTGATGTGTTTGTGTATCTTTTGTTTATTTATGGATGTTGACGATGATGGTACGATTCTCTGATGGTAATGATAACGAACAAGGGGTTAAAATGAATGATAAAGCATAGGGTCTAAAATGAAAGACACTGAGATATATGTTAAAAAAAATAAATAAATAAAAGATAAAAAATAAAAAGATGAAGATGAAGAAAGAAGAAGACTTGCTCTGAGGAAGAGGACCTTTAGTAAGATCTAGTTTTAACGAGGGACCAAAATCTTGGGAGGAGGTGAACACAACTCTACGCTCTGGGACGCCCGGTTTCATTACACCTATTCTGGTCTTTTACTTTTAATTTTCTTCAAGTTTCATATGTTATCTTTTACCTTCGGGTCTCTTGTTCTCTTTTAGTTTCTTGCTCTGTCAAAGTCCCTCTCTTTTTTTTTCCACCTCTCCCTCTCCCCGTTTCTCTTTCTGTTCTCTTTCCCTCTCTGCTTCTCTCTCTCTTCTCCGTTTACTTCGACTTTCATTTATAATATCCATTTATTCCCATTTATCAACCTTCACCCTCCCATCTCCCTGACCATCAGTCTTATCCCCTCATTTCCCCTCCCTCACTCCACCCCCAAACCCCTCACCCCATACCCTTCTGACCTCTACACCTCTCCCTCTCCCCATCCCACACCCACCTATCCCCTACCCCCTCCCTTCCCTCTTCCACGTCCAGGTCAGGATGACAGTAATTGAAGCAGTGCGTCCCTCATTCAATTAGGGCAGTAAGACGCCTATGAGAAACTGTCATGTGGGACCGATCCCCCTGTAGGTCCTCAGTGAATATAATTAAATGATAAGGTGCTCCTAATAGGTGGGCTGCGCTGAGGGAAAAACAGGAAGAAAAAGAATTTTATATATATATATAGATATAGATAGATAGATATATATGTATATATATATATATATATATGAGAGAGAGAGAGGGAGGGAGAAGGCGATAGAAAGACAGAGAAAGAATGAAAAAAAGCGAGAGAGAGTGAAAGAGAGAGAGAAAGGGAGAAAGCGAGAGAGGGGTAGAGAAAGAAAGAAAAAAAGCTGAAGAGAGA
>BOPN01003112.1:7500-12500 GCA_017312705.2 Penaeus japonicus | reverse complement strand
TATAGAGAGAGAGAGAGAGAGAGAGAGAGAGAGAGAGAGAGAGAGAGAGAGAGAGAGAGAGAGAGAGAGAGAGAGAGAGAGAGAGAGAGAGAGAGAGAGAGAGAGAGAGAGAGAGAGACAGAGAGACAGAGGAGAGAGAGAGAGAGAGAGAGAGAGAGAGAGAGAGAGAGAGAGAGAGAGAGAGAGAGAGAGAGAGAGAGAGAGACACACACACACAGAGAGAGAGAGAGAGAGAGAGAGAGAGAGAGAGAGAGAGAGAGAGAGAGAGAGAGAGAGAGAGAGAGAGAGAGAGAGAGAGTAAGAGAGAAAGAGAGAGAGGGAGAGAGAATGAGAGAGAGAAAGATGTTTAGAAAGAAAGAAAGAAAAGTTAAATTCCATACCTGATCACAAACTCCTTTCGAATTCTCCCTCTGAGGCCTTAGGCTGTCACTCTAAGCTTAGGAGGATCTGTCATTTCAGCCCTGAATAAAATAATCAACTTACGGGCTGGCGAGACCTTAGGGAGGGAAATGTAATCAGGGATGCATGCTAGATCCTTTTCTTTGTCCCTGAACCCCCTACTCCTTACCCTCTTCCCCTACCCCTTCCTTTCTTCCCCTCCAATCTTCTCCTCCCTCCCTCCCGTCTTCCCCTCTTTCCCTTTCCTCCTCCCCTCTCCCTTCCCCTCCCCTCTCCTCCCCTCTCCCTTCCTCTCTCCCCTCTCCCTTCCCCTTCCCTGCCCCCCTCCCTCCCTCCCCTCTTCCTGCTGTTGACATTATTGGTGCACGGATAAGGCTACGTGCAAAGAGAATGAATTTTACGCAATATACAGTGCGCGTGTGTCTGTGTGTGAGCTTTTTTGGTGAGTATTTTTTGTTTTTATTTGTATGTTTATTGTTTTTGTTGTTGTTCTGTATATGTGCGTAGGGTGGGTGCTTGCTTGGTTTGTTGTTTTAGTTGTTGATGGTCTGTATATGTATTTGCATGTGTGTGTCTATGTCTATTACGAAGAGAGAGATAACATCGCAGAAACATACGTATAAATAAATCAATAGACTGTATACAAACAGACGGACACGCAAATAGATCTATAGATAAACAGATCTATGCATAAATAACCAGACAGACAAATAGATAGACAAACAACCAAATACAAAAAAACAAAAACAAAAAACAGAAATGCCCCCCCTAAAAAAAAAATAAAAAAAAAATAAAACCCCCATAAAACTCAGAATTCTCAAGACCATCCTATATTTTCTCGTCCCCTATTCTCCCGTGGTCTAAGTTGCTTAATTAAGAATCTCCCAGGACAGACAAATGAGACGAAAGTAATGCAACGATGGATTAAAAAAAAGAAGAAGAAAAAGCATGGATTAAAAACGATCAACTTCACCGAGACATGTCACTGACGTGTTTCGAAGTGATATCTTTATTGGAATTCCACGGGAATGAGATGCTGATGAAGATACAGCCTGTCATATCTCTTGAATCATATGAGATGAGTTACGTTACGTCTCATCTTATCATTATCATTATTATTTAGGGGATTGAGGATTGTTAGGAACTTAGGAATTAGTTCGAATGAGTTAGAATTTAATGAGGTTTTAGAATTCGAAGCTACTATAGAGCATGAGAGAGAGAGAGAGAGATTGAGAGAGAGAGAAAGAGAGAGAGAGAGAGAGAGAGAGAGAGAGAGAGAGAGAGAGAGAGAGAGAGAGAGAGAGAGAGAGAGAGAGAGAGAGAGAGAGAGAGAGAGAGAGAGAGAGAGAGAGAATTACAAAAAAAGGAAAACAAAGAAAGGAAGAGAGAAAAAAATAGAAAGATAGTAAGAGAGAAAAATGAAAAGTCAAGAAAGAGAAAGAGAAAGAGAGAATAAAGAGAGAGATAGATAGATAGATAGATAGATAGAGAGAGAGAGAGAGAGAGATAGAGAAAGACATCAGCACATACACAAGCTGTCTATACAATTGCGTGTGTACTTTCAGCTTCTCTAAACACGACCTTTTCTTGGCAATAGTTCTAGAACAATGACCTTTTACGTATGCCTTTGTTTCCCTCAGTGTTAAGGAAATAGACTAGGGTTTTTCGTTGAGTCACGTTTTATTCTTATTCATTTTCATTTTTTTTTTGTTATATATATATATATATATATATATATATATATATATATATATATATATATATATATATATATATATATATATATCATCTTGAAGGGAGTGACTAATGCTGAGTCACTCGGACATAACTGAGAAGAATTTATGAACTTATTTTGATATTTTTTAGTTCTTTTATCATTTCAAAATCCGTTTTATTATTATTATTATCCGTATCTATTTTTAAGTAGGCTCTTCTGAATTAGTCTCTCTCTCTCTCTCTCTCTCTCTCTCTCTCTCTCTCTCTCTCTCTCTCTCTCTCTCTCTCTCTCTCTCTCTCTCTCTCTCTCTCTCTCTCTCTCTCCCTTTGTGTGTGTGTGCTTTTTTTCAGCGTCTCGTTATTCCAAGCTAATTTATCATGATATGCAGTAACAATAATTTCCAACATACCCTTGCTATCTACCATTACTAGTTCCTAGTAAAGTATTTTACTACCGACTATTAATTCTAAGCCATCACTTTACTTATCACTTTACTTACTGATCGCTATTTTCTGTCAGTTATCATTCCTCCTCACTTTACCCTGTTACTCATACCCTATTACTCATGACTCATCTTCAGTTTTCCTAGCTCGTTTGACCTCACTGGTACTCGCAGGTCACGTGACCTAACGGCCTGAGGTCACGAACAAGCACGCTGTTATGACACGCACATCATGCATTTGATATGCATAATGCCAAACAGGTCGACGACGTATATAATGTTTATAGTGACACTCACTCCGGAAAAATGTTTGCATGACATGTATTCATAATATGTAAATGTTATGCTGAAAGGGTATACATGATGTTTGTATGATATAAGCTAAACACACGCGTGCATAGCAACGATAACTTACAAGTGAGTATATGCATTGGCACACACACACACATACACACACACACACACACACACACACACACACACACACACACACACACACACACACACACACACACACACACACACACACACACACACACACACACACACACACACACACACACACATACACACGTACACTATAAAACCCAACTACCCACTCATACCCACCCCCTCCCCCTCCCCCCCACACACTAAAAAAAGAATATAGCCTCTTGCCAAATAAGCTCTCCTTCGCAACAGGAACTTAGCAACGACCGTGGCTAGGCCTATTCGAACACTGCGGATACCAAATTCAGCCTACGAGTCAATACCAGAAGCGGGGCTACAGAGAAGGCAGAGGGAGAGGAGGGAGGGATAAGGATAGGCCTAACCCAATCCAATTTATCTGGGTGAAAAAAAAAATAAAAGAAGAGAAAAGATAGGAAACAAAGGGATCTTTACACCTCTTCCTTTTTTCGCTCTGAATATGAAAAAAATAAATGTTTTATAATCATCTCATGTACTCATTACTATTTCCAATCTCAATTAAATAGTATCAAACGGTAATTAAAAAAAAAATGTTGATATCAGTATCTTAATATTCTTTATTCAACAATTTATAGTGTCTGAATATGAAATACTGTTAAAAATACCTCACGTATTTGATATATTTACTATTATTATCAATCTGAATATGTTATCAAATAAGAATAAGCGAAACACAAATGGTTATATGCGATATGTCTCTGAATCAACGAATTCAAATTGTATGAAATTGATCGAGTGAATATGAAATTATATGAGACATACTATGAATATGTATTGAATTTAAGATACTCTGTCGTCATACAGGATAAAAAAAAATAAAAACAAAATGGACGAGATATGAATAATAATATGTGTTATATATTTGAATCAACAATTTCAAATCAAATGAAAATTGCTGACTTGCTAATATGAAATAGTATTAAGCATACTATAGATCTTTAACGTATTTAATATCATCCCCAGTCTTCATATCAATATCTAAAATTGTATTCAATATGATTATCAATCCTAATATCAAGTGATATTGACCAATAATAAAAGTTATGGTATATTAACACAGGAAACGTTTTTTGAATTAACAATGCAGAATCGAACTCAAGTGGCTGCTTCACGTGGCGATATGCATTCCGAAATTGTTAGGAGGATTGCATACCTCTGCAAAGTATGCAATGCTGATTGAATATTCAATGTAGCAATGTTCCTAATGAGAAACACATCAATTGGTTAGAATAAAGATTAAGAAGAGGGTGAGAGATTCAGAAAGAGAGAGAGCGAGAGAGAGAGAGAGAGAGAGAGAGAGAGAGAGAGAGAGAGAGAGAGAGAGAGAGAGAGAGAGAGAGAGAGAGAGAGAGAGAGAGAGAGAGAGAGAGAGAGAGAGAGAGAGAGAGAGAGAGAGAGAGAGAGAGAGAGAGAGAGAGAGAGAGAGAAGAGAGAAGAGAGAAGAGAGAAGAGAGAAGAGAGAAGAGAGAAGAGAGAAGAGAGAAGAGAGAAGAGAGAAGAGAGAAGAGAGAAGAGAAGAGAGAAGAGAGAAGAGAGAAGAGAGAAGAGAGAAGAGAAAAGAGAAAAGAGAAAATAGAACTTAAAGAAGACAAACGCCATTTGTTAAGTCAACATCCACTTTCTCTCCTTCCAACCTTCCACATCCTCACGACCCTTTTTCCGTTCTCTCCCCCTCGCTCTTTCTCTCACTCTTTCCACCTTTCGCTCAGTCAGTCTCGATCAATCGGACGATGATAAATGGACTTCAAATCTCAGCTTCCTTTGGCTGGATTGGCCTTGGCACCGAGTCAAGGGGTTGGGGGGGTTGGGGGGGAATCCTAATGATGTTGTCTGTCTGTCTTTTTGTCTGCTTATCTGGATGTCTAAGTGTCTGTCTTTCTGTCTGATTATCTGGATGTCCAAGCGTTTGTCTTTTTGTTTGCTTATTTGGGTGTCTAAGTGTCTGTCTTTCTGTCTGCTTATCTGGGTGCCTAT
>BOPN01003111.1:144695-149695 GCA_017312705.2 Penaeus japonicus | reverse complement strand
CTTAACGTTGCTCTTTGAAGTGCGGCATCTGTTCCTTTCTGATGTTCATGGCGGCCGGACAGCTTCATTACTGTACACGGAGTTTATTCAACAAAAGGAAACTGGAGTTGCGATCAGACAGAGAGAGACACAGGGAGAAAGAGAGGGAGAGAGAGAAAGATAGAGTGTGTAGGGGGGGGGAGTAAACGGAAGAGAGAGAGTGAATGGGAGACAAAGAGAAAGGGAGAGAGACAGGAAGAAAGACAAGAAAGTCTTTTACTTACATAGAAATACGTACTGTATCCTACAGGTTCGTGCTTTACCTGAATGACCTGTTTCTATTTAGTCCCTGATTACCCTTTTCCAAAATTTGTAGATTAGGGCTGAGGTCAAGAGTTGCCTACCAGTGGAGAGTCGGGATTAAAATATGATGATCTAGTGCCCAACGTCCCATAAAACAGCTGATAGGGAAAAAACCGTTTAAACAAATCAATTATCCAATATGGGAAAGAAATGCGGCCCAAGGATAGTGCCTTGGAGGATGCCACAATTCATTAGCGGTCTACCCAAATTTCCCAACTTCGCATTTTCCTCCAGTTAAAGTTATATTAGACTTTCACTATCAATTTAACAATCAGTCGGGTGCACATGATGAGAACAAATAAGAAAAAAAGAGGATAGCACAATAGACAAATTCTAATTTCTTATAGCGGCTAAGAATTACTCTTGTTTTTCTCGATTCCACACACATTTTTCCGCTTCCACTCGTGGTTCCCCATCTGGGAACACATGCCTCGTGCAAATTTTCCTCGGTTAATAGCTTTAAGTGCGTGTTCATTGAAACAGGGAAGAGTAGAACGTTTAGATGTGAATCTGAACTACTCATTTATTAATTTTTTTTTATTAATTTATCTTATATATATATATATATATATATATATATATATATATATATATATATATATATACTTTTTTTTCTTCAAAAATCCCATTATTCTGTTATTGGCTCTTCTAAAAGTTTACCAACTGATGCTGCCACTGATGGTGGCCTGTGGTCATCTGACAGAGTTGAGGTGCCAGATACAAAAAGTAGTACGATTTCCGCGATTTTAGTAAATTTACGAACGAAAGTTGTAAGTGAGATATTACAGAGATGAATCTGACTCTCCTTAAAACGGGAGATAAATGTGTGAACTGAGAAGTGTGGAATTATAAGGACGCTTGAATCAAATAGTGTCAACCAAGGTTACAATTACCGATTAAGCAGAAAAATAGATTTAAAAGAAAGTGACACAGTTGTACGGGAAGCTACAGAACTTCCCTGCCTTATGGAAAACAAAGGCACCAGGTTATTCAAATCAGATTTAAAAAGCAGAGGCTATGACATTTATTTGGAAAATCCAAACAAACCAACCCTGGAAAACGTCAGGAAAATAAAAATAGATAAAATAAATATATTCCTTATCCTTTTAGTTTGCAAGAATTGTGAGCTAAATAGAGTAGTTGATAATCCAAAACCAGGATACACGAAGATGTTCTCCCATTGCAACTGACGTGAGTAAGACCGATAGATCTTGCAGGCATGTCCGAATAGTATACCACAAAAACAGACCATCAAGACCAATAAATAAGTATCCTTGACAGCCAGATACTTAATACATACCCGTGTAAAGCTCTGAAAGCAGACAATTGTATGAGTGTTTTGCCTCCATTGCTTGCTAGGCAGCGAGAGGGTGCTTGAGCGACGCAAGTTGATCATTTCCACGTTATCTTGCAAGTCACTTTGATAACTACTGCTTTAAATTCTGATCGTCTCTCTCTCTGTGTTTTCTCCTTACTCACCAAACTGGGAAAATTCAAGATTGGTTGTTATTTCGGTTTACGTTCATTATGGTTGTCCTTGTAGTAGCTCTGCAGCCGTTTCCTCACGAATGTAACTGTTTTATCTTCAAGAAATCTTTGTTGTTTTATTGTGAAGTTCCGACCGCATCGTGAGTCTTGAGAACTGGGTTAGGTTCCCAAGTCCCAAGTAGTTAACTCACTTATTAACTTTGCGTCAGGCTATTTTCATACTGCGCATGCGCGACCAAGGAGGAGTTTCCGAGTATTAAATTTAGCCTTAAAAAGTCGCAGATCCACTACTAGCCACTGCACTACAGTTTATAAGTCAGAGTAGGCTGATGATGATACAATAGTGTTGGAGGAGAGGTGGAGGGAAAAGAGGAGAGGCAGAAAGAGGTGGATAAAGAGGAGAAGCCAGAGAGAGGTGGAGGGAAGAGGAGAGGCAGAGAGAGAGTGAGTGTTATACATGCCATGTTATATGATGGGGAAGAGGAGAAGCAGAGAGAGAGGGAGGGGAAGAGAGAAGTAGAGAGAGAGGTGGAGGGAAAAGAGGAGAGGCAGAAAGAGAGGTGGAGGGGGAAGAGGAGAAGCAGAGAGAGAGGTGGAGGGGGAAGAGGAGAGGCAGAGAGAGAGGTGGAGGGGGAAGAGGAGAGGCAGAGAGAGAGGTGGAGGGGGAAGAGGAGAGGCAGAGAGAGAGGTGGAGGGGGAAGAGGAGAAGCAGAGAGAGAGGTGGAGGGGGAAGAGGAGAAGCAGAGAGAGAGGTGGAGGGGGAAGAGGAGAGGCAGAGAGAGAGGTGGAGGGGGAAGAGGAGAAGCAGAGAGAGAGGTGGAGGGGGAAGAGGAGAGGCAGAAAGAGAGGTGGAGGGGGAAGAGGAGAAGCAGAGAGAGAGGTGGAGGGGGAAGAGGAGAGGCAGAAAGAGAGGTGGAGGGGGAAGAGGAGAAGCAGAGAGAGAGGTGGAGGGGGAAGAGGAGAAGCAGAGAGAGAGGTGGAGGGGGAAGAGGAGAGGCAGAGAGATAGGTGGAGAGGGGAGAGGAGGATCAGCAGACGTGAAGGTAGAAGAGGAAGGCAGAAGGATGAGGGGGAAGAGAGTATTAGAGAAGAAGCGGAGGAGCAGAAGTAGAGGGGAAGGTGTAAGAAGGAGGGGAAGAGGAGGTGCAGGACGAAGAATGGAAGAATAAGTGGAAAAAAGGGGTAAATTGGAGGAAAAAAAAGGAGGATAATTGGAAAGGCTTGGGAATAAACAGGTGGAGGAAAGAGGAAAGGCGATGGGTAAGAAAGAAGGAGAATTAAAGAGATAGATGGAGGTTAAAGGATAGTGGTAGGAGAAGGATTCTTATATTGCAAAACGCAAGTTGCAAATGTTGCAAACGAGATGGGAAGCGACGTATTGTGGAGAAAGAAGAAGCTGTGAGTTAGGAGAGGTGGCGTGTTACTTGACTAATGAGACAAAAGGAGATTTTGGGGCGAACTTTGGTGATATATGCGCTTATAATTTATATCTGTATATAGATGCTCTTTTGCTCTCGGTCCTTTTCCCTATTTCTCTCCTTCTCTCTCTCTTTCTTTTTCTTTTTGTTTTATTTTTTCTCTGTCTCTTTCTTTTCTTCTCTCTCTGTCTGTGTCTCTATTTACCTCTATCTCTCATTCTTTATCTTGCTCTCTTTCTCTCTTTTTCTCTCTCTCCCCTCCCTCTCTTTTTCTCTCTCTTTCACTATCTCTTTCTCTTTCTTTCTTTGTCTTTTTCTTTTGCTTTCTCTCTCTCTCTCTATCTATCTATCTCTCTCTCCTCCCTCTTATTTTCTCTCTATTTCACTCTCTCTCTCTTTCTTTCTTTGTCTCTTTCTTTTGCTCTCTCTCTCTCTCTCTCTCTCTCTCTCTCTCTCTCTCTCTCTCTCTCTCTCTCTCTCTCTCTCTCTCTCTCTCTTTCTCTCCCCTCCCTCCTCCTCCCCCCTCTTTCTTCCTGTTTTATGCTCCACCAACCAACTCCTAATAATGACACATTGTGCATGATGTAATTAGTCAGAACTTTAATGGGAGTGACCTAATTAGAGACTGGTGGGGGAAGTGGGATAGGGGAGGGGGGGGTAACAGAAAAGCATGCAAACTAGACAAATGAATAAGCAGAACAAACAAAAAAGGACGTCATTCTTTGTACCGATGCGTTGGTAAGGAAGGAGAGGGAGTGAAGGGGTGTAAAGGAGGGAGGAAGAGAAGGAGAAGGGAGGAGGGAGGGAGGGGATAGAGAGAGAGAGAAAGAAGGGGTTAGGGGGATAGAAGAGGGATATAGGGAGAGGGGGTGAAGGGAAGGTCGAGGAAGAGGAGGAGGGGAAGAGGGAGGGACAGGGAGGATGCAGGGAAGAGAGGGAGAGAGAGGAATAAGGAGAACAGGGGAGAGGGAAGAGAAATGTGGAGAAGATAATGATAATGATGATGAAAATGATAATAACATTAAGGATAACAATAATAACAAGAACAATAATAATGATGAAAACAATGATAATGATAATATTAAAGATAGTAATGATGATGATAATAATGATAACGATGATGATAATATTGACAAATATAATCATAATAATGATGAATATATTCATAACAATATCAATGATAATAATGATAATAATAACTCATAAAAATAGTGATATTATTATTGGCAGTAGTAGTAATGATAATAAGATAAAGATAAGGATAATAGGTATTGTCATCATCATTATCATTATTGTAATGATGATTATAATAGCAACAATGTTATTATGAGGATGATAATGTTAGCCAAGATAATAGCGATAATTATAAAAATAATATCTATGATTATGATGAAAGTAATGATGATAAAGATAATGAAAATGAGTGGATTTTTTCTTTCTCTTTTATATACCTATTTTGATACAATTTCGTAATTAGCCACGCCCCCCATAAATCCACAGCAAATTATAATAATATTTATCACTGAATATAGGATAGGTGAGTGAATGCGAAGGTTCTGATTGGCTAGAGAGACAGTGAAAAAAGGGGGCGGGGCTAATTTCGCCTGACTTTCTGACGGTGACTATACTGCTACTAATAACTATGGGATTCTGGCAATGACAATGAAATACACATTTACGACAAAAAATGTAATAATAACAATAAATATGACGAATAACGATGGTAGTGGTAGCTCTATCAATAACAATAAT
>BOPN01003111.1:99695-102195 GCA_017312705.2 Penaeus japonicus | reverse complement strand
TGGGATAATGAGGTCGGCCGCTCCTCTTGTTGAGGCGCTCGGAAAATGGCTTTTATGTACTACATGTGTGTATTTATGTAGCCTTTCCCTCTCTCTCTCTCTCTCTCTCTCTCTCTCTCTCTCTCTCTCTCTCTCTCTCTCTCTCTCTCTCTCTCTCTCTCTCTCTCTCTCTCTCTCTCTCTCTCTCTCTCCTCTCTATCTATCTATTTATCTATCTATCTGTCTATCTATCTATCTATTTATCTATCTATCTGTCTGTCTGTCTCTCACGCTCTCTCTCCCTCTATATATCTATCAATTTATCTGTCCATCTATCTGTCTATCTATCTATATATCTATCTATCTAACTTTCTATCTCTCATTCTCTCTCTCTCTCTCTCTCTCTCTCTCTCTCTCTCTCTCTCTCTCTCTCTCTCTCTCTCTCTCTCTCTCTCTCTCTCTCTCTCTCTCTCTCTCTCTCTCTCTCTCTCTCTCTCTCTCTTTCTCTCTCTCTCTCTCTCTCTCTCTCTCTCTCTCTCTCTCTCTCTCTCTCTCTCTCTCTCTCTCTCTCTCTCTCTCTCTCTCTCTCTCTCTCTCTCTCTCTCTCTCTCTCTCTCTCTCTCTCTCTCTCTCTCTCTCTCTCTCTCTCTAATAACAACATATTACAACTTTCGAATTCACCGTCGCAGAATTTCAGAGTATGTCTTAATCATTAAATGCCGTAAGGCCTTTGTTACAACGTACTTAATTAAAATTTATCACATCCTTAAAAAGATAATATTCAATTCCACCAAATCATAACAACATTCTTTACGCACTAATAATAAAGATCCATCGCCCCCCACCCCCCTATCCCATCCCCCCAGCAAAAAGAAAATTCGACCATAAGATATAAATTTTATATGCTCGTCTTCCATCTTTTCTTTACTTTATTTTCTTTTATTTCTTCTTCTTTTTTCGACTTCGACTTCTTTTTTTTCTTTTCTCTTCCGCCCTCCATCTTTCCTCTTTCTTTTATTTCATTTTTTTCTTTTTTTCATATCTTTATTATTTTGATTTTTCTCTTCTGAAGCTTCTTCCTCTTCTTCATCCTCCTCTTCTTCTTCCTCTTCTTCATCCTCCTTTTCTTCTTCCTCTCCTTTACTTTATTCTCCCCTTCCTTCTCTTTCCGTTCCTCTCCTCTTTCTCCTTCTCTTCATTTCATCCTCCTCTTCTTCCTCTTCCTCCTCCTCTTATTTCCGTTACTCCTCCTGCTTCTCCTCTTCCTGCCCTTTTTCCTCTTCCTTTTCTTCTTCGTCTTCCTCCTCTTCTTCTTCCTCTGCCTCTTCCTCTGCTTCCTCTTCCTCTTCCTTCTCTTTTTCTTCCTTGTCTTCCTTTTATCCTCTTGCACTTTTTCCTCGTCCTCTTCTCCTTCTTCCTCTTCCTTTTCTCTTTCTTTCTCTTTCTCTCCCTCTTCTTCCTCCCTTTTCTCTCCTTTTTCCTCTATCTCCTCCCTCCCTCCATCCTTCCCTATCTCCCTTCTTTCCTCCCCCCCTTGTCTTGTCCTCCGTCTTCCATACTTCCTCTCCATACCTCCCCCTCTTCCTCCCCCTCCCCCTCCCCCTCCCACCTCCTACCCCATCTTCCCCTTGCTCTTTCTTCTCTTTCACCCTCACCCCTCCTCTCCCTCCTCCTACCACCTAGGTATTAATGAAGTCTGTTTTGCTTAAAGTTTGTACCGATGAAGTTTGGTATTTCAAGAATCTACTCTCCCCCCCCCCCCCCTTCACCTCCACCCAACTTCTCCCCCTCCTCCTCCCCTCTACCTACCCCTACCCTACCTTCTACGCATCATTTCTCTCTCTCTCTCTCTCTCTCTCTCTCTCTCTCTCTCTCTCTCTCTCTCTCTCTCTCTCTCTCTCTCTCTCTCTCTCTCTCTCTCTCTCTCTCTCTCTCTCTCTCTCTCTCTCTCTCTCTCTTCCTCTCTCTCTCTCTTCCTCTCCTTCCCTTCCTCGCCCCTTCTTCTCCTTTACTCCTTCCCTCTTTATCTCTTATTCCCTTCCTCCTCCCCTTCCCTCTCCACCCCTTCCTGCTTTTCCCTCTTCCTATCCCCTGTCCCCCCCTCCCTCCCTCACCCTTTCTTTCCCTCTTCCTTCCCCCTTCCATCTGTCCCATACCCCTTCTTACTCACCCCTCTCTCCCCTCCTTCCCCCTCCCTACCCACCCCCTCTTGCACCCTTCCTCCCCTCTCACCCTCCCCTCCCCTTCTCCCCCTCTCACCCTTCCCTCCCCTTCTCCCCTTCTCACCCCTCTTCCCTTCTCCCCTTCTCCCCCCCTCCTTCCCCCCTCTTACCCCCCCTCCCCCCTATGTCATTCTTCTTCCTGTAATGAAGAGAATCGAGGCGAACACCCAAGGCCTGAGATCAAAGGCGGGAACAAGACTCATAAGGAAAAAGAAAAAGAAAAAAAAAATGTTTGAAATCAACCCAGCCGTGTCGGGGAGATGGACCTCGATAGAGTGACTTTGCTGTTGTGTGTGTGT
>BOPN01003111.1:92195-94695 GCA_017312705.2 Penaeus japonicus | reverse complement strand
GAAATTCTCTGCTTGCGTAGCAAGGCAGAGGTCATCGACATATATAAACCTTCGGATGTTAGCGTAAGTTGGCTGATCATTGGTATATGTATTAAAGAGGACTGGAGATAATACAGACCCTTGGGGGAGTCCGTTTCTCTGGTCCCTCCATCGGCTCTTTCTACCATCCATCTCAACGAATCCCAAGTGGCCGAGAGTAAAGTGACTCATCTATGCGAACCACGGAGGTGTGTTTCTGGATCATCTTCGCTATTTTAAGTAGAAGAGACCGGTGGTTCACTGTGTCATATGCAGCGCTGAGGTCTACAAAGACTGCACCTGTGGATTTTCTTTACTCCGAAATCCATCCCTCAATGTACTGCGTCAGGTTCAAGACCTGATCACAGCATGATCTTCCAGGACGGAATCCAGCTTGGTCAGGTGTAAGTTGGTCATTAACTGTGTCGATTAAATCGGTTGAGGATTGTCTCTCATATACTTTATACAAAATACAAAGGAGAGAGATAGGACGGTAGCTCTTGGGGTCTTCCGGGTTCTTCTCGGGTTTCAGTAGAGCTACAACTTTGGCTTTGTGCCAGATTTTTGGCAGTTTGTAACTTGTAGCACATTTGTTGTACAGTGCTAACAGCCAATCCTTCGTCCTGGGCCCGAAGTGAAGAGCAACCTCAGCAGTAATACCATCCAATCCTGCTGCCTTGCCCGGCTTTAGGTGTTTAAAAGCCGCATTTAAGTCTTCGATGGTGAAAGGAACAAATGAATCTTCAGAGCTATTCATCACTCGATCCATTTCCTCCTTCATTCTCTTGAGACAGCCTCTCTCCCTGTTCAGCGGCTTGCCGTTCAGAACCAACTGGTGTGCTACTTTATTTGGGGTTACAGCTGCCACTCTCTCAGTCGGACTCTTTTCGCTATCGAGCTTTCGGATAGTTGCCCAAGCTTGTTTGCTATTGCGAGTCATGTCGATATTAGTTATGATCTCACGCCAGCGTGCCTTTCTTTCCTCGCCAATGAGAGCTAGCAGAGTTTCACCTAGATCAGTAGCATGTTCGGAAAACGGGTCTTGTTCGTATGCGGTCTTATACTCATCAAACACGGCTTTACTGTCGTCTGACAGACCAGCAATGCATTCTTTCCTACATCCCCGAGGTATATGTCTCTTAGAGACCTTCCAGACAAGAGACTGAAAAGCCGTGTTTGCATCAGGTGTCGATCTTAGTTCACCTAATTCATTATCAAGGTCTGTAGAGAAAAGATCTCACTTCGCTTTGCAGAAGTTGAATCTAGGCTTGTTCGTTGGTGTTGGCCTGAGTACTGGTCTAACATTGACAAGGATAGGCCTATGTTGAGATTTGGGCACTGGTTGGCCTATAACTCTTTCAAAGTTATTGTAGTGCCTAGATGTAGCAAGCACTAAGTCGGGGTTATAGCCCCTCTTCCACCGAGCACTGTTAAATGACGGTTTGTCCTTGGCACTGTACATGAGAGTCAAGTCGTTAATTAAAGCCCACACCTCTACGGCCTCACCATCGCTGTTATTATGACTATTCCCCCACAATGTATTATGGGAGTTAAAGTCGCCGAAAACTAGATGGGCTTTCTCTTGAAATTCGATATTACATGGCCATGAGAAGGGCGTCGGTGGTGGTTTATAGACCGAGATGATGTTCAGGTTTTCTGTCTCTAATTTTAAGATTTCAATGCCATCACTGGTATGATCATGACTTCTGATGATGATGGATCTGTCCCGAGCACTGCCATGAACTTGACTAGAATGGGATATAATTAAGTCGTATCCGGATATTTGAGGAGGCATTGATGTTTTATGCGTTTCTTGTAGGCACAAAATATCGGCACCAAGTGTTGCCAGAATTTCGGCCTTTTTGTCAGACATCCCTTCACAATTGAAGGAAATCACTTGGAGTCCACTCATCTTTGGGGCCGAGGGTCGATCCTTTTACCCCCCCCCCCCCCAATTTGGCGTTTTGCGCCTATTGTAGCAATTGGTCTCTATCTTTCGAAAGATTGACAGGGGACACCACGTGAAGGTTTGCTACTCGTCCCCCATATGACAATGCCTACAGAAATGATTACGTGATATTGTCATTATCATTTTTGTTGAAATTGTTGTTCTTATTGCTATCAGTATGATCATTTTCTTATCGCCATATCCAAATATATGCAAACAAAGGCAAAAGTATAAATACAAACACGCAAAGACAAATATTCAAACACAAACACAAAAAGTCAACCATACAAACACAAACCCCCATAAAAAATATAAAAAATATACAGACATAAAAACGGAAAGACAAATATACAAACATAAATACACACATAGTGCACACATAGAAACATAGAAACATACACATACAACCCACTATACACAGGTACATACAACATTACGAAGCAACAATACAATGATATAAAACACCCATACGTTGAGAAATATGTCTTAAAGTCCATTTTCCTATATAACTGATCCGTAATTTTCGACCATAAG
>BOPN01003111.1:75000-76495 GCA_017312705.2 Penaeus japonicus | reverse complement strand
TCCAATATAGCTTTTTTCTCACTATCCTTTAATGAAAGTCTTGATAGGTATTAAAGACAAAGTTTCCTCAGAAATGGCAGTACAATCGGCATGTCAGCTTATAACGCAGAAGGCAGAAAGAAAGTGAAGGAGAGGGTGTTAAAAGAAAAGAAAAAGAAAGGAGTTAGGGGACGAGAAAAGAAGGAAGGAAATGGAGAGAGGAGGAAATTCAAAAGAGAGATTAGAAAAGGGGAAAATGAGCAGAAGAGATACGGAATCGAAGATAAGGAGAGAGAGAAACAGATAGAGAGGGGATGAGGGAGAGAAAGACAAAGAGAGAGAGAGAGAGAGGTGAGTTATTATTAGGAGACACAGATTAATACAAAAGAGATGGAGGATGGGGAAAGGGAGGAGAGAAATAAATGAGGCCAAGAAAGGAGTAAGGAAACAGGAAGAAGGAGGTAGAGAAGAAATAAAAAGTTCCCAGGAGAGAAAATGAAAATGAAGGAAGGAAAAACGGAGAGAGAATGGCAGAAAGATAACCACTAAGACAGTAGACAGAAGAAGGGAAGATATTGAAAGAGAAAGAAATATGAGGAGTAAGATTGTTGGAGTTATAAAAAAAATGTAATTAAATGTCGGACAAACTTTTACAAAGACCATTTTTTCAACATGTTAGAGAAAATGAATGTGAATGTGGTGTGTGTGTGTGTATGTGTGTGTGTGTGTGTATACATGTGTTTGTTTGTGTGTGTGTGTGTGTGTGTGTGTGTGTGTGTGTGTGTGTGTGTGTGTGTGTGTGTGTGTGTGTGTGTGTGTGTGTGTGTGTGTGTGTTTGTGTGTGTGTTTGTGTATGTTTTTTTTCTTTTTCTTTTTCTTTTTTTTGTGTGTGTGCGTGTGTAGATGCTACGTAAGTTGCATAAAATAAGATATATATTTTCTATTATAACACTTCTTTGCGAAGGTGATGTTCGTTCAATTTCCTCTCTGACTAGTTATTGCCTTTTATCTCCTTATGAACAAAAAGAGAGTAAATAGTATTGTGTTATTAGATGCACCACTGACACCTATCTCTTTAAAGGGATAAATCGAGAATCTGTTTCTTTTAATATCAAGTTGTTGGTAATCAGGATGAGAGATCTATATATAACTGCTCTCCTATACTAGAAAAATATATATCCCTCAGGTAAGAGCATCAGGAGATACATCGTATATATTACTATTTTCAATATAGATTTCGTTTCTCATTGTTTTTCTCCCTTACCTTTTTCATTGTCGATTTTTATTCTCTTTTTTTTTTTTTTTTTTTTTTTGTATTTCCATGAGCTTCATTTTTTTCTTTTCTTTTCTTTTCTTTTCTTCTTCTACCTTTCATTTTTTCTCTCTAGTTCTCCAGCATCATTTTTTTCTGATTATGATTATCATCATCATTATCATTTTCACTACCATCATTATCATCATTAGTATCATCATAATCATAGTTATTATTATCATTACTTTGGTCATTATCATCATT
>BOPN01003111.1:57500-65000 GCA_017312705.2 Penaeus japonicus | reverse complement strand
TTTTCCTCCTCGGTTCCTTAATCTTTATCTGCCTCTTTATTGTTTTGGTTGTACTGTCGTCATTGTTTGTCGTTTAAGTGTTTGCGTCTTAGTTTCATTATTTTTGTTGTCATTATTATTATTATTATCATATTTACATCATTATTAGTAGTATTATCTTCATAGTATCATCCCTTTTGATATTGTTATCATCATGATTACCATCATTGTTATCATTATCATAATTGTTTTTTTCTTGGTATTGTTATCATCATTATTAATATTATAATTTTTGTAATTATTATCAACATAATTATCCTTATCCATATCACCACTATCATAATCATTAATATCATTTTCATTATTGTTATTGTTATCATGATTATCCTCTTCATTATCATTCATTTTTCTTTTCCAATTTTGTCCTTCGTTCCTTATTTCTTCTCCCATTTTTCCCTGTTTTTCTTTTCTTATCTTTTCTCTCTTTTATTTCTCTATTCTTTCTCATTTTCCTTCTTTATTCCATATTTACCTTCCTTTTCTTTTTATTTTGTTTCCTTTACCTTCTTTTCCTGAAGCCGGAAATCATCGACTTCCTGTTTGTCTCGCTCGAAGGACTTCGTGTTTGAAACAGTGTGACTCATTATGTCAAGTATTATCTATTCTTTATTCTTTTCCTTTCTTCTTATTCTCCTTGTTGTTGTTGTTGTTGTTTTGTTCTTTTCTTTTCTTTGTTCTTCTTTTTCTTTGCCTTCTTCATATTTTTTCTTATTATCATTTTCCTTAATTTACGCATTTTTCTTTTTATTTTCTTCTTATTTCTTTTCTAATTTCAATTTTTCTTCTTCGTTTTCGTCTTCTTCTTTATTTTTCTTTCTTTTCTTTCACCTTATTTTGTCTTTTTTTCTACTTGTTCTTATTCTTATTCTTCTTTTTCTTCGTCTTCCCCTTCTTTCTTATCTTCTTTTTGTTTTGTTTTTCACTCATATCTATTTTATCATCTTTTATTTAAGTTCTTTCCTCTTGATTTAATTTAATCATTGTGTCTCTTATTTCCCTTTGATTATGTTTCTTTATATTACTCTCGTTTCTCTTACTTGTTTATTCCTCATTGTTCTTCTCCGTCTTCTTTTTGAAGATTATTTCTGATTATACCATTTATTCGTTTTCTACTGCTCCTTCATTAGACCCTTCATTTTCTTTTTCTTTTCTTTTTTTTTTTCATTCTTGAAATTTTATACAAAAAGAAACATCAGTTTGTTCGTCTATTTGTTTTTTTTTTTGTTTTTTTTTTGTTTGTTTGTTTGTTTTAAAGTATCTTCCCTTTTTTATCTTCATTGTCTCAGAAACGAAGAAAAAAGAAAAAAATAGAAAACAATTGCTATCGTGTGTGTTGCGTGTCTTGGTTGTGCGAGTGTCTTGTGATTGCTTTTGAATTGCTTTCGGAGTCGCTGTTTTCATTTCTCTTTTCATTTTGTTTTGTCGACCTTTTGGACTTATTTTTTTTTTTCAACTGTTATTTTTGTTTGTTTGTTTTTATCTTATCTTTCACTCTTTTTTTTTCTTCTTCTTCTTCTTGATCTTTTGTTGTTGTTGTTGTTTTGTCTATTTTTTTGTTGTTGTTGCTTGTTGTCTTTTTTTCCTTATGTTTTCTCTCTTTGTTTTATTTCCTCTCTTCTTATGGTTTAATACCTTTTTTTCTTTTTTCTTTCTTTTTTCTTTATTTTTCGTCATTTTTTCTCTTCTCGCTTATCTTCCTCATTATTATCTTATCTTTCTCCTGATAACTATATCTTATTCCTGATTATCTTATCTTCCTCTTGATTATCTTATCTTTCTCTTGACAATCTTATCTTTCTCTTGATAATCTTATCTTTCTCTTGATAATCTTATCTTTCTCTTGATAATCTTATCTTTCTCTTGATAATCTTATCTTTCTCTTGATAATCTTATCTTTCTCTTGATTATCTTATCTTCCTTTTGATTATCTTATCTTCCTTTTGATTATCTTATCTTCCTCTTGATTATCTTATCTTCCTCTTGATTATCTTATCTTCCTCTTGATTATCTTATATCCCTCTTGATTATCTTATCTTCCTCTTGATTATCTTATCTTCCTCTTGATAATCTTATCTTTCTCTTGATGATCTTGTCTTTCTCTTGATAATCTTGTTTTTCTCTTGACTATCTTATCTTCTTCTTGATTATCTTATATTCCCCTTGATTATTTTATATACCTCTTGATTATCTTATCTTTCTCTTGATAACCTTATCTTCCTCTTCATTACCTTATCTTTTTCTTAATAATCTTAGCTTCCTCTTGATAATCTTTTCTTTCCCTTTGCCTCATTTTCGGTAAAACAGGTCTCATCATCGCCTTAATGAATCTCGTTTCTCTCTTCATTAATTTCATCTTAATCTTCATTAATCCCATTTCTGTCACTCAAACTCCTTCTCTCCTTCTCTCTCACTCACTTTATTTATCTATCTATCTATCATTTATCTATTTTTATTTCTCTCTTTGAATCTCTCTCTCTCTCTCTATCTATATCTCTCTTACTCACTCATTCTCTATCTCTATCTCTCTCTCTCTCGCTCTCTCTCTCTCTCTCTCTCTCTCTCGCTCTCTCTCTCTTTCTCTCTCTCTCTCTCTCTCTCTCTCTCTCCTCCTATCTCGCCATTCCCTTATCTCCTACCCCCACCCCATCTCACCCTCTTCTCCCCCATCTCTTCCCCTTTTCTTTCCTCCCTCTCATCTCACACTCTCCTTCCCCCTATCTCTCCTCCATCCCATCTCACCCATCCTCCCCCTATCTTCTACCCCCCCCCCCCACCCATTTCACGTTCCTCTTACCTACCCCTTCCCCTCTTCACCTCACTCTCCCCTCCCCCATCACCCACCCCTCCCCCATCACCCTCCCCTCCCCTCCCCTCCATCACCCTCCCCTCCCCCCATCACCCTCCCCTCCCCCCATCACCCTCCCCTCCCCCATCACCCTCCCCTCCCCCCATCACCCTCCACTCTCACATCTCACCCTCTCCCCTCCCCCCATCACCCTCCCTCCCCTCCCCCATCACCCTCCCCTCCCCCCATCACCCACCCCTCCCCCTATCACCCTCCCTTCACCCTCACATCTCACCCTCTACCCCCCTCCCCTCCTCCACCCACAGACCCCGCCGGCATGCCCGTCATCAGCGGCTACCGAACGGGCGAGATCCTGCGGGCGGGTGAGCGACGCACCCTCAGCTGTCGGTCGCGAGGAGGAAACCCACGCCCATCGCTCACGTGGTATCGCAACGGGCACGTGATGGACGACGCCTCCGCCCGTGACGCCGCCGGGACGATTAATACCCTGGAGTTGGCGGTCACGGCGATGGAAGACGGGGCTGTTTACGAGTGCCGTGTTCGAAACGACGTGTTGGAGAAGCCGCTGTCTGCCAACGTTACTCTCACGGTCTATTGTGAGTTTTGCTTTTGCGTTTTTTTTTTTTTTTTTTTTTTTTTTTTTTTTTTTTTTGAGTGGGTTGTTTTTTTTTATAGTTGTTGGGTCTCTAATTAGGGTTCATTTTGTGGGAATTGGTGTTTTTTCATTAGTTTTTTTCTTCCACGAATTTCGTTTGTTTTCTTTTTTTTTGTTTTTTTTGGGGGGTTTTGAGGGTAAACAGATGTGTATAGATATACATTTGGTGTTTGATGTTTCTATCTACCTTCTGTTGTACTTTTCTCATTTTTTGTTTGATTCTGAATTTGTGTAATTGTTTCCGTATGTCCCTGATCTACTTTGTCTATTGTGAGTAATAGTGTTATCACTATATAATGCTAACTATATAATGGTAATTACTATTGTAAGGCATTTTGTAGTGTTGTATGTGATAAAAAAAAAATCTTAATGTGTAGGGGGTGGGAGCATAAATGTTCGTTTGTATCTATGGTATGTGTATGTTTGCTTGTTTGTTTGTATGTGTGTTTGTTTGTCTGTGTGTGAGTGTGTGTTTGTCTATGTGTGTGAGTATGTTGAGTGCAGTTACATGTACACAATGCCTTCATACCTGCATTTATGTTCGTAAGATCTATTTTTAGCATTATTCGACCAAATAAAATTCCTATTCGTCATAGTACGTTCCATAAGTATAGTCTGAAATACGATGTACCGGAACGGGTTTTAGTTGTCCATCTAATTAACGAATGACAATAATGCCAATATTATAACAGCAGCCAATCAGTCACATTTCATACTAATCCCAACACATGAATTTAATCAAAGGGCGGATAAATTATAATGTTTTTTTTTTTCCACAAAAAAGGGTATTCTTAAATCTATCCAATATTGTAAATAACGTGTGTAGATGTGTGTGTGTGCATGTGTGTGTGTTTGTGTGTGTGTGTGTGTGTGTGTGTGTGTGTGTGTGTGTGTGTGTGTGTGTGTGTGTGTGTGTGTGTGTGTGTGTGTATGTGTGCGTGTTTACTTGTAATAGTCCAGATACATTGTAGGTTTGCTTTACAAATCATTTTCATATTCAATTACCATTTCATCGAGCAATCTACGTGTATTACAGGAAATTAACATACTACACACAAATAATAATGCAATACTCGTGATATGAATAATGTGGGGTCTTTCCTATTGCTTCTGTGTGCTTTATTGATTTAAATTAATTCTACTATTTTCATAGATTAAGAATTTATTCATCATCGGTTACTATTTATTTGCTTACTTGTAACATTTGTTTAGAACATCTGTCTGTCCAAGTTGCATATTCCACACAGCATCTATGATATTACAATAATCAACCAATTATCCATATGTCATTCTATAATATGTATATCTACAACATTCATTCAGATCACTCACTCATTCATACAGAACATACAAACAAAAATTCCAATTCACAAACCTCCTTCATTCCTTCCTTCACATCCACCTAAGAACAGCTGATTCCTTCCTTCAGATCCGTCATCGTCCGTAAGCTTGGCCGGTCCAGCGCACGTGAAAGTAGGGGAGCCTATATCCCTTACCTGTGAAACAGCTGAGTCAAACCCCCCTTCGTCCCTCTCCTGGGTTGTACAAGGTAGGTGTAAGAACTAATTTGTGTAGTTCATTCTCGCTTTGTTTGTTTGCTTTGTTGGTTGAGGTGATGGTTTGGCTTGTTTGTTTGTTTGTTTGCTGGCTTGCTTTTTGGTTGTATTTTATCTTTTGATATGTATCTATCCATATATGTATCTGTCTACTATTTACGTATATGTTCATGCGTTTATCTATCTATCTATCTATCTATCTCTCTCTCTCTCTCTCTCTCTCTCTCTATATATATATATATATATATATATATATATATATATATATATATATATATATATATATATATATATATATATATTTCTTTTGTCTGTATCTCTTCATCTTTATTTTTTTCTTTCTTTCTTTCGCTTTAATTATTATTATTATTTTTTTTAATAATAACTTTTTACATTCCCCCTTCTCTCTTCTTTCTATTTTTACTTCTCCCTCACTCTCTTTCTCTCTCTCTCTCTCTCTCTCTCTCTCTCTCTCTCTCTCTCTCTCTCTCTCCTTCATGTCCACTCTTCCCCCATCCATTTCTTAATCTCTCTCCCTCCCCTACGTATCCTTCGCGTTAATCCAGAGATTTCAAGCCATAAAAGAATTGTTCATGAAGCTCAAACCCAGTTGGAAATTAACCCTGCATTCTTCCACACAAATCCAGAACATGTTATTTTTTTATGCTACCATTTTACCATTTGTTCCCTTTATGAAATTAGCTTTGTTCAACTATCAGATATCCTTCTTGCGCAATGCGTTATAAAAAAGAAACAGCAACTATAAATGAAATGCTGTATTAAAAAAAAAAAAAAAACATTTCAAAACACGAGGAAAATGATCCTTGCACCCTGCTTCACAAAACCATTTTCCTGTTTTGAAAGTTCTGAAAAAAAAATTTACACGTGGGGGGGGGGGGATTCAGAATGTACTTCTTTAATCTATTTAATATGAATTACTATTGTATTCTGCCATACAATCTCGACGACGTTTTGTTTTTACTTTCTTCTCTTGGTCAGTCTCCTCTTTGTGTGGTTTCTCTGTTTCATTAATCCAGATCCTACAGTGACTGTGGACAGTATAATACATGCGGTTTAAAACACATCTGGATTAACCTTTGCATTTTGCTTTACTTTTACTCTAAAAGATGTAAGTAAAGGTCTTTACATTTTACCCCTTCTAGCTCGTGTTTCTCTGATAGAACATGAATTACCACTGTATTATTCTCTAGGATTTCATCATCTTGTTACCCTGTTCCCTCTTTTTAAAAGGCTTTGTTGTTTCAGTGCTCCAGAAACTACATAAAATGTGAGCGATTTAACACATAAAAGTAAGGACAAGCCTTGGACGAATCCAATGGTATTCAAAGGAACTTTAATAAAGGTTTTTAAATTGATCTCCATTAGTTTAGTCTTCTTCTTTCTCTTAGTTTCCTTTATCCCTTTCTTTTCTTTTTATTGTTAAGTTATTTACTCCTCCTGTGAGATATTAATATTCTGGAAGCTACAGAAAATGTAAACAATTTAATGCATGCAACCTAGAACACGGTTTGACCCCCCCCCCCCACCCCCCTTGTATTCCATTACACAAGCCCCGGATGGTATTCCGAAAGATATTGAAAATGATATTTCAATTTTACTTATTTCATTTTTTTTTTCTCTTTCCTCCTTCCATTTCTCTAATTTTCTTTCCCTTTATTCCTTCCCTTTCTCTCCCCTTCTTCCTCTTCGTCATTTTGCTTTCCCTCCTTCCTTTCATTTATCATTAAATCATTCTTCCGCTTCACAGACGCTCTATGTTCTTCTGCATATCACCATTTTTCGTTCCTTGAACATTTTTTTTTCTCTTTCTGTCTTTATTAATCCGGATATAAATGGAAATGAGGACAATATCATACATGCATATTGAAGCTCTGCTGGACAAAAAAAACCAACTCATTATCTTCTGTACAAATCAAGGAGTTATTTCAGTGGATATATTGTCTCTGTTTTGATATATCTTCTTTCTCTCTTTATTTGTTTCCTTCGACTTGATTCTTTCATATCCTTTCTCTCTCTTTATTTCTTCTTCCTTTCGTTCTTTTTTCTCTTTTCTCTCTCTCTCCATCTCTCTCTCTCTCTCTCTCTCTCTCTCTCTCTCTCTCTCTCTCTCTCTCTCTCTCTCTCTCTCTCTCTCTCTCTCTCTCTCTTTCTTTCTCTCTCTATATATATATATCAATCTATCTATCTATCTATGAATCTATCTCTCTCTCTCACTCTCACTCACTCTTTTTTTCCCTCTCTCTGCAATTCTTTGTTTTTCCTCCACCAATCCTGTCGAAACAACAAAAACATATCTTGGTCATTCCTCCCCAGGTCTCACTGCACGTGTCTGATTTCAACCTCTTCTATATTTCAGGCGAGGTCGTACAAGGGGTCAAGGAGAGAGTGAGTCGGGTCAGCTCAGGCGGTTGGGTGACCTCGTC
>BOPN01003111.1:25000-32500 GCA_017312705.2 Penaeus japonicus | reverse complement strand
GAGAGAAAGAAGATAGCGAGGAAGAGGGAAGGATAAGAGGCAGGATATCTTTATTTTGACATTGGTGGAACGTATTACGTAACTCTACAGGATATAGATTTTTCTTTACACAAAGCATACATCCTTAACAAAAAAAAACCTTCCATCACTTCTTTTTCCTCCGTCTCTCTCCCCTTCCCCCATTTTCTCTCTTTTAATATTTCTATCTATCCTTCTATCTATCCCTCTCTCTCTCCCATTCCGTTCTTGTTTCTATCTTCCTCCCTTCCTCCTTCTACCCCTCTCTCTATCCTTTTCCCTCCCTCCCCTCTTTTCTCCATCCCTTCCTCTCCCTCCCTCCTTCTACCCCTCTCTCTATCCCTTCCCCTCCCTCCCTCCTTTCCCTCATCTCTTGCCCTTGCCCTCCTTCCCTCCACCCATCCATCCCTTCTCCTGCCTCCACCCTTCTCTTTACCCCTTCTCTTCCCACTCTCTATCCCATCTTTCTCTTTCCCTATCCCTCCACATCCCATCCTCTATCCCTCGCCCTCCATTCATCCCTTCCCCTGCTTCTACCCCCCTCTTTATCCCTTCTCTTCCCACTCTCTATCCCTTCCATCTCCCTCCCTATCCCTCCACATCCCATCCTCTATCCCTCGCCCTCCATCCCTCCCTTCCCCTTTATCCCTTCTCTTCCCACTCTCTATCCCTTCCATCTCCCTCCCTATCCCTCCACATCCCATCCTCTATCCCTCGCCCTCCATCCCTCCCTTCCCCTTTATCCCTTCTCTTCCCACTCTCTATCCCTTCCATCTCCCCCTCTATCCCTCCACATCCCACCCTCTATCCCCCGCCCTCCATCCATCCCTTCCCCTGCCTCCATCCCCCTCTTTATCCCTTCTCTTCCTACTCTCTATCCCTTCCATCTCCCTCCCTATCCCTCCACATCCCATCCTCTATCCCTATCCCTCTACATCCATCCCGAACCAGAATCTCAAACAAGGGATGGTTCGGCCCCTATTCAGTTCATTCTCTTTAGTAAGCGTATCGCGCATGGTTTGATTATTAGTGGTGATAATGATGCAATAGCAACGTTGATTAAGGTAGGATATACCACTGTTGCATGTGTTTATCCTACCATATTCCTACTGTAGATAATGATAATTTGATCCGTAATGATGTGACAATGACATAATCTATTTTTGATAACAAGCCTCGATGTCAGAGAGAGAGTGGGTGGAAGAAAGAGGGAGAGGGGAGAGTGAGAGGGAGATAGATAGAGAGAGAGAGAGAGGAAAATGTGGAGTAAGAGAGAGACCGAGAGAGATAGACGAAGAAAGATTAGGAGGAGAATAACAGAGATAAGAGAGACAGAGTTTGTGTATGTGAGAGAGAGAGAAAGAGAGAATACAAACGCGCACATATATAGATAAATGAATTAATTGATAAATGAATAAATAAATAAATAAATAAATAAATAAATATAAATATATATATATATATATATATATATATATATATATATATATATATATATATATATATATATATATATATGAATGTGTGTGTATATATGCAGCAAGTTCAATCAAACAGACTGATAAATATTTCTTTTTAAAATCAAAATAACAATTACATCAACACTATCTTTCAAAAGTAGCGATAAGAGTTAGTTTGATATGAAGCCTCAAGGGATGTGGAAATATTGTTACAATATATAATTCCTCTTTTTCTGGTAGAGGATGTTTCGCTGGCTGAAACAACATGGCTTTTATATCATATGTTTAATTCTACAATACCAATATTTCAATTGTTGTTGTCTTACCAATATTATTAAGAATAGCTATCCTTGTTATTGCTGTTGTTGAAGCATTTTAACTATAATTATTATATTATCATCAGAAACTCATCGTCATTATCTTTGATCATGATCTTGATCATCATCACCATCACAATCAACTTCATTATAAAATCATCTTTATCTATATATATATATATATATATATATATATATATATATATATATATATATATATATATATATATATATATATATATATATATATATATATGAATGTGTGTGTATATATGCAGCAAGTTCAATCAAACAGACTGATAAATATTTCTTTTTAAAATCAAAATAACAATTACATCAACACTATCTTTCAAAAGTAGCGATAAGAGTTAGTTTGATATGAAGCCTCAAGGGATGTGGAAATATTGTTACAATATATAATTCCTCTTTTTCTGGTAGAGGATGTTTCGCTGGCTGAAACAACATGGCTTTTATATCATATGTTTAATTCTACAATACCAATATTTCAATTGTTGTTGTCTTACCAATATTATTAAGAATAGCTATCCTTGTTATTGCTGTTGTTGAAGCATTTTAACTATAATTATTATATTATCATCAGAAACTCATCGTCATTATCTTTGATCATGATCTTGATCATCATCACCATCACAATCAACTTCATTATAAAATCATCTTTATCATCTAAATCTTAATAATCTCTAAACATCAGTCTCAACACCAGCATGACTATCTCTCCAACCAGAAATCTTTTATCTCCAAACATCACTGTCAACACCAGCATCACTATCTCTCCCACCAGAAATCTTTCATCTCCAAACATCAGTCTCAACACCAGCATCACTATCTCTCCCACCAGAAATCTTTCATCTCCAAACATCACTGTCAACACCAGCATCACTATCTCTCCCACCAGAAATCTTTCATCTCCAAACATCAGTCTCAACACCAGCATCACTATCTCTCCCACCAGAAATCTTTCATCTCCAAACATCCCTATCAACACCAGCATCACTATCTCTCCCACCAGAAATCTTTTTTTTTTTTATCCCCAAACATCACTGTCAACACCAGCATCAATATCTCTCCCACCAGAAAACTTTTATCTCCAGACGTCAGAGTCACTATCTTTCCCACCAGAAATCTTTTATCTCCAAACATCAGAGTCAACACCAGCATGACTCTCTCTCCCACCAGAAATCTTTCCTCTCCTTTAAAAATGACATGACGAGACATGCAATCCCTTCCCTCCCTCCCAAGAACGGAGCCTGTGAACTGTCAAGCAGACACTTCGAACTGGGAGAGTGTTTATTATTAGATTCTCGAAGACAATTTGTTGTTCTTGACGCCAGAGATGGAGGAGGAGCTCGAGTATTGGTGTCCCTGTCTCTTTCCTTGTCTTTATCTCTCTCGAAATCGCGTCACTTGTTCGCTTGTTCTTGTTGTTTGTGTTGTTATTGTTGTGGTAGATTTTTTCTTGTTTCATTATTGTTTTTGTTTGTTTGTTTGTTTTTTTTCTTCTTCTTCGTCTCTTCCTTCTTCATCTCCTCCTTCTTCTTCTCTTTTAGATCTTCATTTTTTTCTTCGTCTTTCCTCTCTCTCTCTCTCTCTCTCTCTCTCTCTCTCTCTCTCTCTCTCTCTCTCTCTCTCTCTCTCTCTCTCTCTCTCTCTCTCTCTCTCTCTCTCTCTCTCTCTTCCCATCTCTCTCTCTCACTTGACTCTAACTTAATTCATTTTTCTTAATCCCTCTCCGCCAATATTAATGATAACACTCTACTAATTTCGCTTACCTCTCACCTCCCCCACCCCCTTAATTTATTCCCTGCCCCTTTCCCATCTTTCATTTCCCCTTCCACCATCTCCCCTTCCTTCTACTACCCTCCTTTACCTCTCCATTGCCCCCATCATCCCCTCCCCTACCCCTACTTTCGCTCCCCCTCCCCTCTCCTCCCTTACCCTTCTCCCATCCCCCTCTTTCCCTTCTTTATCCCATACCCCCTCCTTACTCCTTCTTCATCTGCCCCCATTCCTCCACCCTATACTCCCTCATCCCCTACCCTCCCTACCCCACTCCTTCTCCACCTACCGTCACTCCCTCACCCCGTACCCCTTTCCTACCCACTCCTTCTCCACCTATCCCCATTCCCTCACCCCTTCCCTACTCCCTCACCCCTCCCCCACTCCTTCACCCCGTAACTCAACCCCCACCCCCTCACCTCGTAACTCACCCCCCACTCCCTCACCCCTCCCCTACTCCCTCACCCCTCCCACCCCTTCCTCACCCCTCCCCCACTCCCTCACCCCGTAACTCACCCCCCCCCCTCCCTTGCAGTCGCCCCGTGGGAAGTCCAAGGTAACGTGAGCCCGTCGACCGTCGAGGAAGGTCGAGTCGTCACACTCTCTTGCAAGTCGTCCTCGAGCCTGCCGGAGTCGAGTATCACTTGGCGGTCGGACAACGTCACCCTCGAAGGCGCTGGACTCAAGTACTCTCGAGGGGCTTTTGGAGGCACGCAGACCAGGTGAGAGGAAGGAGGGGATGTAAGAGGGGGGAGGTGAGAGGGGGAAGGAGGGGATAGACAAAGTAAGAGATGAGGTGGTAGGGAGGGAGGAGGGAAAAGACGAGAGGGGTGGAGGAACATACACGAGAGGGATGGGGGAGTGATGGGGGAGGGGGACAAGGGAGGGATGGGAGGCCTGGAAAGGGGGGCGGGTAGGGAACGTATACGAGGTGAGAGGGGAAATAGGGAAAGGGAGTTGAAAGAGAAAGCTGAGAAGGGGGGGAGAAAGGGAAGGAGGGAAAAGAGAGAGTAAACGTAGTAAAAAGGAGAAAAGGAGAGACGGACCAAGGGGTTGAACGTGAAAGAAAGAGATAGAGCGAGAGTCAGACGGAATGAAAGAAGGGGATATGAGAAAGGGGAGAGAGAAAGAGAAAGAGAGACAGACAGATAGACAGACAAACAGAGAGAAATAGACAGACAGGCGGGTAGACAGGTAGATAGAGAGAAAGGGGAGAAAGAAAAAAAAAGAGAGAGAGTAAGGGAAAAGAGGTAAACGAACAAGACTGAAGAAGAGCAGAAAGGATGAAGGGGTAAGAATCAGCTTTCGTCAGTCTCCATTGTCTGTTTACAAAAACAACTTTTTTTTTCCTTAACCAACAATCTATGTATCACTGATTTGTTTGTTTGCCTCCTCAATTTATGGATTTGTTTTTGCATGTTTGTTTACGTTTTCACTTCGTTTCAAATTCAGATTTTCATTTTCTGCAGCTTTATATTTTGATGTGTATGTGTGATCTGTATACACACACACGCGCGCATACACAGACACAGACCAACGCACATACATGCACACACACACACACACACACACATACACACACACACACACGCACACACACACACACACACACACACACAAACTCACACACACACACACACACACACACACACACACGTGAAGGATTCATGTTGAACAATTGAAAATACAGCAACGGAGGGGTGGGGGGGCACACGAATTCAATAGAACGAAAAGGCTTGTGGCATATCAATATGTGTGTGTGTGTGTGTGTGTGTGTGTGTGTGTGTGTGTGTGTGTGTGTGTGTGTGTGTGTGTGTGTGTGTGTGTGTGTATATATATATATATATATATACAATATGAGTCATGATGTGTTGCCACTCAGGGGTTAACAGGTCATTCTCGAGGGGCGGAGCTTGGCCTAGAGGCGATTGGCCGAGAGGCGTGAGGTCTGACAACTGGCTAGCTACTTTCATAATATATACACATGTATATAGATAGATAGATATATAGTTATAGATATATAGTTATAAAAAATATATATATGTATATGAGCGTGTATATATATATATATATATATATATATATATATATATATATATATATATATATATATATATATATATATATTTATTTATTTATATATATATATATATTCATATGTATGTATATTTGTATGTGCATACAGTACATAACACACTGCTTTCTCTCTCCGTCTCTCTTTTTCTCTCCCTCTCTCCCTCAATGTCCATTCCCCCTTTTCTGTTTTGCCCATCCACACTAAATATGCATTTTCTCTCTCCCTTTTTTCCTGTCTACCTCACCCCCCCCCCCCCATACACCCTTCTTCTACTTCCCTTTTCCGTCGCGCTTCCGCCTCCTCACTAACTACCCCCCTCCACCCCTCCCGATCTACCCTTCTCCCCCCCCTCTACTCTCCTACCTCCTCCCCACCAACCTTTCTCCACCCCCACCCCATCTACCCTCCCCCCTTCCACTCTACCCTTCTCTGCCCTCCCCCCTCCCCATCTATCCTCCTCCTCTCCCCATTTCCACTCCCTTCCCATCTACTATCCTCCACCCCCCACCCCATCTCCAACCCCCTCCCCATCACTCCCATCCACCCCTTCCCCATCTACCTTCTTCCACCCCCGACAAACGCCCCCAACCCCCTTCCCATCTACCCTCCTCCACCCCCCACCCACACCTCCCCCCTTCCCATCTACCCACCTCCAACCCCCTCCTCACCCACACCTCCAACCCCCTCCCCATCTACCCACCTCCAACCCCTCCCCCTCTACCCCCCCCCCTTCCCATCTACTTTCCTCCACCCCCAACCACACCTCCAACCCCCTACCCGTCTCCCCGTCTCCCCATCTACCAAACCTCCACCCCCCACTCCTACCCACACCTCCAACCCCCTCCCCCTCTACCCACCTCCAACCCCCTCCCCATCTACCCTCCCCCACCCCCCACGCCCCCCACCCCCACAGATCAGAGCTCCGCCTCCGGACGTCGGCAGCGGACAACGGGAAAGCCATCGTTTGCATCGCGGACAACGGCCTCGGCTCTCCGGTGCAGACCAAGCTTTACCTCAATGTGTTACGTATGTTGTTGTTTGTTATTGTTGTTTTCATCATCATTATCAGTATCTCCATCATCATCATCATCATTATCATTATCATCATCATCTTCTTCTTCTTCATCATCATCATTATCATCATCATCATCATCATCATTATCATCATCACCATCATCATCATCACCAGCATCATCATCATCATCATCTTCTTCTTCTTCATCATCATCATTATCATCATCATCATCATCATCATTATCATCATCACCATCATCATCATCACCATCATCATCATCATCATCATCTTCTTCTTCTTCATCATCATCATTATCATCATCATCATCATCATCATTATCATCATCACCATCATCATCATCACCAGCATCATCATCATCATCATTATCATCATCATTATCATCATTTTCTTCTTCATTATCATCATCATTATCATCATCATTATCATCATCATCATTATCATCATTATCATCATTATAATTATCTTATTATCATTATCGTTAATATCATTATTATTATCATTATCATCATTATTATTATCATTATTACTATCATTATTATCATTATCATTATCATTACCATTATTATTATCATGGCAATTATCTTATTGCTATCAGTAGTAGTAGTAGTAGCAATAGTTGTAGTAAAAGTAGTAGTAGTAGTAATATCATTACTGTATGTGTCTGGTAGTTGCAGTATCATTATAATTATTATCATCATTATCATTATATAATCATGCTTTGCGAAGCGTTCTCTTAGTATATGTATTACCACCGGTCTAATTCACTGAGAACTTAGATTGTACTTTGATAGAAAG